>JAODAL010007205.1:0-127112 GCA_025379985.1 Phyllomedusa bahiana | reverse complement strand
CAATACGTCAAAATCGACCTACTATCGAAAACCTTATCGATAGCGGCCGACTATCGACTATCGATCGATCTCGATAGCCAACGCAATCGCTCAACACTATTTCTGTCATGACCTACATACATCTGGGCTTATACATCTGCGTCTTCTGGCCGCAGAGCATGGCACTGCTCGTGAACCCAGTCTATTGGCTTCATTCAAAACTTGAATAAGAAGGTCACAGTTTTCTTGCTGCAGTTGGTATTCCATACATCTGTATTTTTCAGCTTTGATACAATATGATAGAATGAAAACATGGCTTTGATTATCTGTTTTGTGTCTTGTCTCTATTGAAAAAAACCCCATTAAAGTAGAAAATGGTATACCTGGTACTGGCTCCTAATGCTCAACCTCTTCTTTACATTTGAATTTTATACAGTAAAATAATATTTTTCTTGTTTTTAAGAATATACATTTATTAATAATTATTCAATGTGACCTATATTTTATTTTACTAAATAATAGTGAAAAGGGTGATATTCCACACTTAAACCATGCATATTAATAACAGGCCAAAATAGTTTCTGGAATACATAATCCCTTATGTAAATTAAACTGTAGAATAATGCTGGAAAAATCATGTGTACAGAGATTGAGGTAATACAGGAATGCAGCTTCCTACAACCAGCAGGAGAGTAAAAACAGCACCAAATTGTAATATAACTCTGCATATTATCTGCCATGTCACATGAAAGGTCGCAAGGAGAGCATGGTCTTGGAACGTATTAGGAAAAACATTGCTAAGCCCTATGCAGAGCTCTCATTTGGCACAATAAAGGTTAAATGTTGCAATAAATAACACTTGATTTAAACACAATACCGAGGCACAGTTCCTAATTGTGGATACATCGTCTTTTCAGGCTCAGAGATCAGGGTTACAATGGTGTTCACTGGTCTGAGGATGAATAGGGCAGCTTGAGACATGATGTGTGGAGGCCTGGGCTGACAGACATCAAGAGAGGTGCACAAATACATTTAATTATAGTAATGTAATACAGCAGTAGCATTCATATCAAATGGAACACAGACAATATATATATATATATATATATATATATATATATATATACATATATATATTAATTATATATATATATATATATATATAGTATATATAAATTATATATTATATATATATCTACAGTTGAGACCAGAAACTTACATACACTATATAAAAAGACTCATATGCATGTTTTCTCACTATCTGCCATAGAATCAGAATAAACCTTCCCCATTTTAGGTCAATTAGGATTACCAAAATTATTTATATTTGCCAAATGCCAGAATAATGAGAGAGAATTTTTAAAACATTTTTATTACTTTCCGCAAAGTCAAAAGTTTACATACACTAGAATTACCATGCCTTGAAACAATTTGGGAAATACCATATGATGATGTCATGTCTTTGGAAACTTCTAATAGGTTTCTTGGCAACATCTGAGTTTATTAGAGACACAGCTGTGGATGAATTTTTTTTATGCACACCAGAAATATGCTGCTTCTGTGTGTAACATCATGGGAAAGTCTAAAGATATCAGCCAAGATATCAGGAAGAGAATTATGGACTTGCACAAATCTGGATCATCTTTGGGTGCAATTTCCAGATACCTGAAGGTGCCTCATTCTTCTGTAGAAACAATTATATGCAAGTACAAACAAGATGGGAATGTCCAGCCATCATACCGCGCTGGAAGGAGGTGTGTTCTGTGTCTCAGAGATGAACGCGCTTTGGTCCGACATGTGCATATCAACCCATGAACAAAAGCAAAAGACCTTGTGAGGATGCTGGCGGAAGCTGGTAAGATTGTTTCATTATCTACAGTGAAAAGAGTACTGTATCAAGAAGCCATTACTCCAAAATAAATATACAAAAGCCAAATGACTGTTTACAAATGCACACAGGAACAAAGACCTACATTTTTGGAGACATATCCTGTTTTCTGACAAAACAAAAATTGAACTGTTTGGCCATAATGACCATCGTTACGTTTGGAAGGAAAAGGGAGTAGCTTGGAAGCCTAAGAACACCATCCAAACTATGAAACACGGGGGTGTCAACATCATGTTGTGGGGTTGTTTTGCTGCAGGAGGGATTGGCGCACTTCACAAAATAGATGGCACCATGAGGAAAGAAGATTATGTGGCAACACAGAAGCAACATCTCAAGACATCAGCCGGGAAGTTAAAGCTTGGGCGGAATTGGGTCTTCCAAATGGACAATGACCAGAAACATACTGCCAAACTGGTTACAAAGTGGCTTAAGAATAATCAAGTCAATGTTTTGGAATTGCCATCACAAAGCCTGTATCTCAATCCTATTGAAAATTTATGGGCAAAGCTGAAAAGGCACGTGCGAGCAAGGCGACATACAAGCATGGCTCAGTTACACCAGTTCTACCAGGAGGATTGGGCCAAAATCCCTACCAACTATTGTGGGAAGCTTGTGGAAGGAAATCCAAAACGTTTGACCCAAGTCATACAGTTTAAGGGCAATGCTACCAAATACTAATGAAATGTATGTAAACTTTGGTTTTACAGAAAGTAATAAAAATGCCTTAAAAAATTCTCTCTCTCATTATTCTGGCATTTGGCTAATACAATTAATTTTGGTAATCCTAATTGACCTAAAACGGGTAAGGTTTATTCTGATTTCATGTCAGATAGTGAGAAAAACATGCATATGTGTGTATGTATGTATATATATTTAAATCATTGGCTTGTCTAAGAAGAAAAAGAGCAGAACATTGGCTTCCACAGCTTTTCTGACAAGCAGAGAAAAACTGGCATTGAAACGCCTCTGTATCCTGCTGGAAATTGGTGTTTAAACGGCTTTTGTAGTAATAATTAAGTATTATCTGTGATTTAGGCTAGATCAACACAGCAAAGTGGAAAGCGCCACAAAAAACGGTGGTTGGATTTTGGATTCCCGGCGGCCAAGTACATTACGTTGGTCCTGCGGAATATAGAACATGTTCTACATTCCACTAGTCAGTTTTCGATTTAGGAAAACTTCAGTAAAAAAAATCTGTGCTGTATTGACTACAGCACGAATTTTCTCTTACAGTCTACACAGAACAGGGTACGGTTGTTTTCTTTACAGCGGATTGAAAATACTGAATTGGCTGATTAACCGACCAAAATCCTGTGCTGTATAAACCTCGAATTATAAAGAGACAGGAGGAGGATGTCTGAATACAAATCCTGCTCCTGTCAGTGCAACCTGTAAGCCGCCTTCTCCATACTGGCTAAAGTGAGGGATGTAAGTAGCAGCCTCCACTTCAACTTGCTCTTTCTCAGGCTAGATTACAGGTAGAGTATAAGATAAATTTTTAGTAATAAACACTGAGGAGAGAGCTACCAGCAGAGATGCAATCAGGGCAGTATTGGCAATATTCTTGTCGGGGCCTCGATCTAATCTTAAAAAGGAACCCTTTGATATGGTGAAAGCTAGGAAGTGATGATGGGCTGAAGGCTCAGATACTTGAGCTATATGGGGCCCTGAAATTACTTATGGCATCCTTAGATGCAGGTATATGTTGGTCCCACTTTAACCTGCTCCAACCCCAGCCTGGGATATAGACATTAGTAGCCAGAATGTATTTAAAATGCCCTTGGTTACTGAAAGGTATTCCTGCCACGATATATAAGATACGTTGTTGTTGACAGAAAACAAGATTAAAGCAAAATTAGGTCAACTTGACAAAAGCCTGATTGCCACATATCTAGCTTCAATAGCTTCTAGTGAATAGCTGTTATTGTCATTGGAAGTTGTGGCTAGCACTATATTTTAATTAAGTATTGCATTTTTAATAAGTTGTATCAAATTAATGACTGATCATATAATACAGGAACAGGCTGGGTCCACCAAACGCCTAATATGGAGAGATCTAAACCCTAATAGGGGGAGATCTAAACCAAGGAACACCCATTTCTTTTTTCTAATAGATCATATGAAAGAGGTTTGTCTTTATGAGACAACCTTTTTAAACTCAATTATTAATAGTTTTGTTGTTGTGTATCTCATTACATGCCACAAATGTCAAAAACAATATGTAGGCTGAACTAGCACTACGCTTAAGGTGCGGATTCACAGGCACCTATTGGATGCCCAAAAAACACTATGTGTAGGGACATCTATGATCTCCAAGCATTTCAATGAGGTGCATGCTGGAGACGTCACTGACTTTAAATTTCAGGGCATAGAAAGAGTCTTCAAACCTGTCAGGGGCGGGGATCATAGAAGGAAGCTTCTGGCCAGAGAGGCCTGGTGGATGTTTACACTCGGCACAAAGCATCCGAATGGCTTTAACAAAAGACACAATCTAATGTGTCAATATTAATGTTTTTCAATAGGATTGCATATATTTTAGAGGATTTTTTGTATAATTTTTTGTATCTCGTAGGATTTTAATTCACTGTTTTCGGTATATGTTTGATTAGGTCACATGACTAGTTCACATGACCCGAAGTGGATAATTTAAATAGAGATGTCATAAGAAGGTTTTCATGCCATGAATAAGGAGATGTCCTCCAAAACGCATCGACTTTGATGCGAGTCTATGTTGGAAACTAAATTAAGTATGAATAAAGATTTGGAACGATTTTAACTTAGAAACGGAGTATTACGCTGGACTTTTTCTCTATTCATCAAGTGATTTCAGTGAGGTTTTCTTCTACCTGTCCATGCGTTACCTGCCGTTGATATGACCAGTTGAGCTGACTTTCAAACCTTTTTTTTTGGCTATTAATAGTTAAGATATTTCTTTGTTCTAGTTTTCAGAGTCTATGTATAAGTGATATGTATTTTGATATGCTCATCCTATTATACCAAATAAAAATGTAATTGTAACGGTAGAAGCTGGGTATGTGAATCTTGGGTCACCGCAAGAGATGGAGATGCACATCACACCAGGGAGCAGAGTCTAAGGGGCCCACAGTCGGTTTGACTGACTTAGCTGTGGGGAACCCTCAGGTTGCTAACACTGAAATAGCTACACGTGGTGACAGCCAAAGTGCCAGACGTAGAACTGCAGGTGCAGGCAGAGGTGACGACTCACAGGCAGGGAGCAACTGAAGATAGGTAGCGGAGTCCCAAGTAGGCAGCAGACTGGCGTAGCAGTACAGGTAACAGACTGGCGTAATGGCAGTTATCAGCCTGGTAACACAGGAACCAAACAGCAAACTGGAGGTCAGGAGCAATGTGAACATCAACAAACTGACCCAGAGCACAGGCAGAAATTTCCTTAAGTCAGAGGTGATCAAGAGTCATTGGCCAGGTCATTAGATACTGTCTGTTTAAATGTCGGCGAGCCGGCACCTGCGGCCTAGGGAGGGCGTGTGAGCGCAGGACTCTGATAGCAGTGAGGACCTGAGCAGGAGCATGGAGTGGTGAGTAAATGCTGAGAGACAGGTCCGCAGCAGGAGCCAGAGCAGAGGCACAGGCACATCCACAGTCTAGACTGGGGACTGCAGTGTGGACCATGACAGTCCCCCCTCTTAAGTCCCTTCTTCTTCGTTGCCTGCCGAATTCTTCAGGAAATAAGGGACCTGCTTGGAGGGGGGGCACAGCAGGAACAATAGAGGTGGTCGGTATGGGGAGAGGCGGGCGAGGCTTGAGGCAGCATAAATGGCATTGCTGGCTACAATAGATAAACTCACCCATTTTACAATCCAATGCTGGAGCATGCAGCTGCAACCACGGGAGACCCAGGAGAACTGTAGCAGAGGAAAAAGGAAGAAAGTAAAACAAGATCTTTTCCTTGTGCGACCTCCCAACCTGTAGAATCAGTGGCTTGGTACGGAACAGAACAGGTTCTTTCAGAATTTCCCCATTGATGGATGAAATATGACCTCAGAAACCCGAGCTATGTAGACTACACCTCAGATTTTCTATTGATGTCTATTGGGATGGTTTATAGTCAGATGTTGACTATTTTGAAAATCTGATTCTGTGTCAAAATCCAACAGTAAAACTAAGCTGTGTAGACATACCCTAATTGACAACCCTGATGGGTGAGGCTATAGGGTGAACCATGAGATTGTCTTTCATGCTGCCTGAATTTTTCTTGAACTTTTCCTCATTTTTAAATGTTAGAACCACAAATTTAAATGTATTTAATCGATGTTTTATGTAATAAAGCAGCTCAAAGTAGCTGTGAAATGTAAAGAAAATATTTGCTTTTCCAAATTTTTGCAACTTAAAAAACTGAAAAGTGTGGAGTGCACATGTATTCAACCCTATGCACTCTGATACCCCTCATTAAAATCCAGTTTGACCAATTGCCTTTAGAAGTAACCTAATTAGTAAATAGAGTAAATTTGTATGTAATTCATTCTCAGTGCAACTACAGTTGTTTTGTGTAAACATCAGAGCTTTGTTAGAGAACATTAGTGAACAAACAGCATCATGAAAACCAAGGAATACACCAGACAGCTCAGGGATAATGTCATGTCACTCCTGCCTAAAGCGAATCAGAGCAGGATCCATTTCAACTATTTCACCTTAAAATCCATTAAGGTAAAAGTCCTCTAATATAGAATCAATCAGCATTCCTGAGTAGGTCAGAGGCTACATAGAGTTGACCAGATTTTCTGCAAGAAATTATTGGCCTGAAAAGCTCAGAATTGCCACGACTTCCAGAAAATTTGGCAGCCTTTGGTATCATTCTCAGTAGCATCTGAATGCACATTAAAATATGCAGACTATCTGTTCTTTTCAGCTTGAATTCTTTTTTGCTTCATCCAATAACATTTTCTTAACCAATTAAATTTGTATGAAAAAAATCATAGTGATGTGTAGTGATGCCAAATATGTTTTCTTAACCTTTATCTTACATCTGTCATTTTTATTGGGCCCAAGACTACTTTAGTTCATAGTGGCAAAGCACCTGTGTTGTGTGCCATTTTTAAGGCAGGCATAAGAGCTGAGTATGAGCTGTGAGCAGGGTATGAATTTTTTATAGTCAGGATATATACATTTTAAATATAGCAATTTAAACATATCTAAAACTAGGAACACTCGATCTAGAACAAAACAGTTCAATGTAAGAAAATCTTGCCCCAACTGTTTGTCTCCATAGAGGCATAACTAAAGGTTTATAGTGGCAAAAGTTCTCCTTAGGGGTTTACAGGCCGTAAGGCCCTTCTGTTCCCCAACTGCTACCACCAGTTACTAATGCTTAACAATAAGAAACTGTTCTATTTCTGGCAAAATTGATCAGGACATAATAATACCAGAGAGGCTTAGTTACTGGAAGGGCACACAGTGGCGCACCTGAAATAGTTACAGGAAAAATGTTTGTGGTTATGCTTCACAGAGAGTGCCTAGAGCTAGTATAGAGCCAAACAGGATCTGTGTGCCTCAGTATGGTTTCCTGCATATGGCTCTAAGTCATAATATCATTATGTAGAGGATCAGGCTTCAGTTTGTTTTCATGGATTATGTTATATTTATAGGTACATGATGATATACACATATGAAGCTGTTGTTGGATGGATGATAATGGTCAAATGTGTTTTTCAGCTGTAAAAATGGGCATGGAGCATTGGTTCTGGAGCAGTGGGAGGCTTAATAGGTTAGCATTGCTTGTTTTGTTAGTTTAGAATTTTTATCATTCAGATTTATTTTTTTACTTCTCATTATTATGACAGTGATTTATAGATTTACAGTTAGGGTATGTTCACACGGCGTCTTGCCTCCGTATGAACATAAGCTTCTCTGATGCATCTCTGGGTCCATCTGAATGGACCCAGAGATGGATCAGAAAAGCGGATGTTCATATGGAGGTAAGACGCCGTGTGAACATAACCTTATGCACAAAATAATAACAGTCTAACATCAGGGATATGTTTAATTATTATTTTTGTCTGAAAACATAATACAACATGGTGAAAAGTTCATGAGTTGGTATAGCCAAGTAACGGGCAATCAACAGAATCAACAGTTATGACACACACGCTTCTAATTTGGTGTAAACTACTCATCTAATGAAAGGGGGGTTTAACCCTTTAAGCCGAACGCCTGAAAAGTACTTAAAGAGATTGTCTCGCTACGAAGATCATAGTTTAAAATGAGGGGACCAAAAATCTAAGCATATATGTCCTTGGTTAGCATTAACAAAGTGCTATGGTTTTAGAGAATGGCTGCTTTACTTGTCCTAAGGGGGGGAGAGAGAGAGAGAGAGAGAGAGATGCATTTAGAGTCTCCTGGTCACTTTCTCTTAATAGTGACAGTTGTATATCGACTACATATTCCGATAACAATGGCACACTATAAACTGCAGCACTATCAAAGGGGATACAGGAATTTTGAATAAAGCATTTCTGCTATCTAGGGTACATGAAAAAATGTTTTTGAGATTCTCAGTTCACACTTTTGATCAAAACTGTTTAGGCCACCTCCGAACTTCTACAGGATCTCAGGGCAGGTGGTCCTACACTATTGATACCTCTTGTTTGGGTCCTATTCAGACCTCCACAATCCAGGGAATGAATTAACCAGCTTACAAGTTACACTGCACTGATTAAAAAGCCATGTCAAGGTGGGTGAAGTGCAAAAAAACAAAATGGAGGCAGCCACTCCTCCAAACTCAAACTAGAAGCAATGTATGGTTATGCACATCCCCCAAAAAAATTTTGAAAAAAATGAACATAGGTGCAACACTGGTGCGGCTGTAGTATACAATTCCTGTATCCCCTTTGACAGTGCATATATTGCTTCTAGTTTGAGTTTGGAGGAGTGGCTGCCTCCATTTTGTTTTTTTGCACTCCACCCACTTTGACATGGCTTTTTAACCAGTGCAGTGTAACTTGTAAGCTGGTTCCTTCATTCCCTGGATTGTGAAGGTCTGAATAGGACCCAAACGAGAGGGTATCAATAGTGTAGGAATCAATAGTGTAGGACCACCTGTCTTGAGATCCCATTGAAGTTCGGAGGTGGTTTAAACAGTGTTGATCAAAAGTGTGAACTGAGAATCTTAAAAAAATATTTCATGTATAGTGTTGAGCGATTATTATTGACAAAGTTGAAATCTGCAAGGTTTTTATGGTGATCGAAATTTTTAGATCATGCGATAATTAAGGCTAAAATCTGTGCATCATCTATTAAGATCGCGCCTTTTTCGGCGCTTCCTGTAATTTTGGCGGCCAGCAAGTCAGATTACAGAATAGAGCAGGGTGAGATGTGTGTGCGACGTCATGACTGGGATGTGTATGGTTGCGATTGGCTGGAAAAATCACATGACCTCGTTTTACATAGAACAGCGTTTCCTGTTCAGCCTCAGTGTCTTTCAGCGTCTCATAGGAGTAGGACGTGCGCGCTCTGCCTGTGGCCAAACAGCTCAGCGAAATTATTCTATTTCTGCACAGAGAAACCTCTACTATTAGCTGTGATCCTTACAATTTAGTTAGATTAGAGATTGGAAGATTTTATGTAGTTAGGTAGAGAATTTTAAAGGAGCATCTACCGCTGTAAAGTCACGGGGGGAGCGGGGAGGGGGCCCCCGCGGGCGAACACAGACAAGCTCTATAAAGAACACTGGATAAAGTTCACCAAGACTTAGTGTAGACATTGCACTGCAATATCTTTATTATTAACAGTTTGCTATTGAAATATTTCCTGGATATTGGGCAGCCTGAACTTATATTAGGATACACATCATTTCTAGTAACTGCAGGTCATTGTGTTAGGTGCAAAACTCCACTTTTATTATCAGTATACATTTCAGATAGGTGTTCATTTTCAATTTTACCCATTCCACCTTTGTTCATATATCCACCTTGCACTTAAATCTGAAAACAGCAATTTTATAGTCACCACAGGCGAATTGAAAGGAGCAAAAAAGACCGTGTATTATACGAAAACATAACAGATACGTGTTTTTTTACTTTGTCGCAATACAGCTTTGTTCATTGACGCAGCTTGCACGTAAATCTGAAAACAGCTATTTTATAGTCACCACAGGTGAAATTGAAAGGTGCAAAAATACATTTTATTATCCGAATACATATCAGATACATGTTTTTTGACTTTGGGGCGAAACTACAGCTTTGTTCATTGACGCAGCTTGCACGTACATCTGAAAACAGCAATTTTATAGTCCCCACAGGTGAATTGAAAGGTGCAAAAAATACCGTGTATTATACGAAAACATAACAGAAATGTGTTTTTTGCACTTTTGCCCAGTCCAGATTTTTTGATAGTGGCACCGTGCGGTTAAATTTGAATCCAGCAATTTTGTTTTGATTAGAGGGTTTTTGAGAATAGCTGTGATTTGCCGTCTTTTAAAAAAGAGACTTTCCAAAACTTTTCCATACCTTCTCAAATTTTTATATTTCTGAACATGGAGCAAAATGCAGGTGGTAAGCGAGCAAAGAGGGGGGTAGCACATGGAGGTAGAGGTACGAGAGAAGGTGCTCCTTCCAGTGCTGGCGACAACACGAAATGCCAGCGGATCGTCGTTGCAGGACCGTCAGGCCTGTCATCGCTGGTCAGGGCCCTGTGAATCTCAATAACGAACATCGTCGCCAATCTGTCCTTCAGTGGTTAATGCAACCTGCATCCAGCAGTCTTACCTCCTCGTCCTCCCAGTCACGGCCACAAATGTCGTCATCAGCATCATCAGCATCCGTCCAACATGAAGCAGCCCAAATGTCAACTCGTGTACCCACCACTTTGGATAATCCATTTTCTGAAGACCTCTTTGATGACAAAATGCGGATGGGGTCAGAAGGCATGTTAAAAGATCAAGAGGATGATTTAGTCTGCTCTGACGCCCAGTTACTGATGCCATCAGAGGAGGAGAAGGAAGCCGGTCAATCGGCAAAAATCCCGGGCAGTCGGCAACGCCTTGCAGGCCCTCTTGCTTGTAGCCCGAAAGTTTTCGGGATGCAGAAAGTCAGGACAAATAACCTATGTTGATGATGATGACAAACATTGCGGACCCAAACGGGGTTTTTTCCCGCAGTTTTTGCTTGTGACCCGCTTCATCTTGGACGGGGGGAAAAGATATGGGGTAGTGCCCAATAGGGCCCCTGCCAAAAAAAAGGGGGAGGGGGCCCGGCCCGCAGAAGCCCGCTGTTATGATTCCCCCAAAGCCAGGGTCAGCGCAAACCCCGCTCCCCGTTTTTCCCCGTAAAAAAAGGTCCGGGGACCTCTAAAGCCGGGGCCCTTCTTTGACCCAAGGGGGGCCCCCTCTGATTAAACCCGGGAGGGTCATATGCCCCCTTTCCCATAAATGCATAATTTGGGGCCCAAAAACCCTTAAGTGGTTAACCCCACCAACATGTCTAGTCACATGCAGCAAATTTGTATATTTTGAAATGGAGGGAACATTTGGAAAAAAAAGGGGCCAAAACCGACGCCGTGCCTCCAACCACTGTAAACACCCTCTGTCCCCGCCTCCTCCTCCTCCCCACCCCCCAAAAAGCGTTCCTCAGCTCCCTTATGTCCCCTCAGAGTCATATCAGGGTTTAACCCTCCCTTCACCCTCCCCCCGTCGCCCAAGTACCCCAGAAAACCACCAAAGCCCCACCCCTCCCCCTTTTTCCTTCCGCCTTTTTTGACGACCTGCACGCCGTAAAAGGGGCCAGTTAGCAGCCACCCTTCTTCTTCCGGGTTTTTGGGAGCAGAAAAAAAAAAAACCTTTAACCAAACCATCCCAAAAGCCAAAAGCCTAAATGTGGGGCCTTTCCGGTTTTTGGGCCCTTTGGAAATTTTTCCCTTTTTCCGTCTGGTGGACACAGAGGGGTTTCCCCGCCACGTCATGGCCTTCCCTCCCCCCAAAAAACCGGGATGCCGAGCGGGAAATTTCTTTGCCAGAAAAGCCGCCCCTCCCGGGCCCCACCCAAAACGGTCATCTAAAATTCAAGCGCTTTGCCCTCCCCCATTTTGTGGCCCCCAAAAGTCCACCTGACCACCGACACATGGGACTAAAAAGAAAGGGCCCAAGGGCCACGTATTTTCTGTGACAGCTCACTGGGTGAGAGGGGGGATGTTTTCTGGGGGGTAAAGGGGGCTCTCAGGCTCGGCGGCCCAAACCCCTTCAAAAAACCCGCAGGGATGGTCCCGGGCTTTTTCCCCCAAGGTCCTCTGGGGGGGCACCCACTGCCCAGATAAACCAAGCCTTTTTTGAAATTAATGGTCTTGGAGCCCCAACCCCCCACCAGGTCGGGAGCTGGGGGAGGGCCCTCCGAATGAGACCGAGCGTTGGCTGGGTGACAAAAACCCTTGTGCCAGGCAAGGTGGAAATCCCGATAAGGGCGAAATCTGGGGGCCCCCCTTTAAAGATCAGTAGGTGGGGCACATCCCCTTTCCCCTGGAAAATGTCTTGAACCTGGCCCCGTCCAAAAATTTTAAAAAACCCCTGGCCCTGGACTGCTTGCTAAAGGGAAGGCCCCGAGGTCTGGTTCACCCCTTTTCCGCCGTTCGGCCCCCTGCTTGCCCCCCGGCCTGGCTGCGTTCCCAGCGTCAGCTGGGCCTAACCCGTCAAAAATCTCATTGTTGAGGGTGGCTACCACGCTGGTTTTCCCCCTCCCATGCTCCAGCGTTTTTGGCAGCAGCTTTTTGCCCTTTCGCGGTCGAAGTGAACACGGGCCCCTGACAACAGCGATGGGGCCCTGGGGGTTTTGAGCCCCCGAGATTGGAGGAGGGGAAAGAGCCTCCCCAAAATCCCTTGCCTTTTTGGAATGAAGCCCCAAAAGGTAAAAGTGGGGGACAATCCCCCTTGTCACCCAATGGGGCTTTGGGGGGTTGACCCTTAATTCTAAAACCCGATCGTTGGAAAATCTGAAACAACGGTTTCCCCCCAGGCGGGGGAAAGGCCCGGACACGGGATGCGGACCCCCGGGGGCCCTTTCTCTCCGTAAAAATCCAAAAGGCCCCGGGCCCCATTTTTCCCCATTTTCATCGGTTTTCTTTGGGCGGGTGGTTGGGGGTCCGAGCTATGCAAGGTGGTGCATCAGCTCTCAGGGTGCATCATCTCAGGCAAGTCAGGGCTGTGTTAAAGCGGGCCCGGGGGCCCAACCCGGAGGGGAAAAGGGGGAGGTTTCCTAGAAACCGTTTGGTTACCGACGCCCCCTCCCTTTGGGAAAAGGAGGTTGGCGCGAATTTGATGCAAAGGGGGAAGATGAGGAAAGATCATTTCCCTAGTGCCCCTTCCCCCAAAGGGGGTTGGGGAAAAATCAAGGCCCCCTTCTCACACATAGTGCTTGGATGCCCCCTTTTCCTCCAACATTTTTCCTGGGCATTAGGCCCAAATCAAAATGAAAAAACTTTTTATGGGGGGCCCAAACCCCCCTGGACCCCCGGTTTACAAAAAAAAAACTCAGCACTTTTTCCACCCCCCCAAATAGAGGTAAAATGCAGGAAATGGAAAACCTTTTGCCTGATTGACCCAACGGGAGCATCTTTTGCGTCTGCTTCAGGGTTCTTCAAATGTAAACGGGGGAAAACGACGGCAGCGACGTGAAGCAGAAAGAGGGGCCAAGTTCCGAAACCGGAAAGCAGAGGCAAGGGTGGGGCAAAAGGGCCAAAGGGGTTGGACCTCTGGAATCTTATTTCCCCTCCTCCCCTTTGAAATGCGTGGGGGGCCCCACTTTCAAAACCCAGGGGGAACCAGAATTTAAAAACATGGAAAACCAAAAAAATCTGGTCTAAAAACCCCGTTGTTTTTGTTTTTGTTTTCCCGGACCCAATAGACTTCGGGGTACCCCAAAAGGGACGAAGGGCCCGAGCTGGCCGCCCCCCCAAATTAGCATTGTTGCCCATCCCCCGCTCCAAAACTTCATATCTGAGGGGGCCCTTCAGCACACCCGGGGGGAAGTAATTACGGGAAAAAACTCATCCGGCCTTTGCCCAGTTTAAGGGGGGATCGTTTGACTTTCATAAAGATAAAATCCAGGCTTTGGATCTCTGTTGTGTTGGGGCCCCCCTTTTTTGCCGAGGTAAACCGTTTAGTTTGTTGGTTACTTAAATTTCCCCTTTCCAAACAAAAAGGGCCCCTTTAAAAAAACTTATTTAAAAAATTTATCATTTTTTACTGAAAAATTTTATTTTCATTTCCCCAAACATTTTCATTTTGTTTGGTTTTTTTGCTGTGGGGAGACTGTAAAAAAAACCCCAATTTTTTCATGCAAAACCAAAATTCCATTACTAAATTTCCCTTTTTTAAAATTTTTTTCGCATTGTAAAGGGTTTTTTGGGTCATTTTGGGCCCTCAAAAATTTTTAAACATGGCGGGAAAAAGTCCTATTTAAAATTTTTTTGGGGTCAGGGTTCCCTGTGAGATAAAGCAAAATCAGGTCCTTTCTAAAAAATTTTGGTTTTAATGCATTTTTTCCCTTCACTTTTTTTAAAAAATGGCTAGGAATCATTTTTAATTTTTTGGGGGAAATTTTGCTTTGAAATGCAGCAATACAAACGGTCCTATTTTAAAAAATTTTGTTTCTAAAAAGTTTTTGTTCTTCAAAAATTGCCCAAAAGGGGTCAGGGCCCCAGGGTTTTAAATTTTTTGGGGGCATTTTGTGTGGACATGCAGCTAAAACTACGCTCCTATTAAAAAAATTTGTTTTCTAACAACTTTTGGGTTTCTTCCAATTGTAAGAGGGGCTCAAGGGTTTTGGTGCTGTCAAAAAACAGGAATAGGTATGCCACTGTTAATGGCCCCTATTTTCCCAAAATGACTTTTTTTTTGAAAGGGATCTTAAAATTTTTGTACCCAATCCCTGTTTGAAAAACCCCATTTAATAAATTTTAAAAAAAGAGAAACAAAGCATTGTGTGTTCCCCATCCTATTTTAAAAATGGGGTTTTCTAAAAATTAAACTACTAAAAAAATTTGGGCATGTACAAAATAGCTGTTAAAAAAATTTCCTCAAAAATTTTTAAAAAGGGGAGGAAAAGGAAAAACTTGCCGATGTGGGTTATTCAGAGGAAATGGAGTATGGAGCACGGAAAAGAGAACAAATTTCAGGGGAACCTTTTCCTCCAGCTCGTTGAAAAAATTTGAAAAAAATAAATTTCCCAAAAAAAGGGCCCGGGGTGAAAACAGGAGCGTTAACCCCCCCCAGTATTTCCCAAGTGAAGCTCAATTGGTTCCGCACCCCATACGGAGGGGCAAGCGCTACCCAGGTTTAAAATGGGAAAATGGGGAAAAGGGGGAGGTTTTTTCCCCACCTTCCGCTTCCGCCTCTGCTTCAGCAGGGACATTTTTCCCTTTGCTGCGTCATCGGGTTTTTAAAACCTGCTTTGTTAATAAAATGAAGGACGCCAGCCGGGGCCCTCTAAACCGCCCCCAAACCGGGAACCCCCGGCCGGGGGTCATCTGTGGCCAGGAAAAAGGTATAGCCCAATGTCCCATTTTCAACTAAAATGGGGGGTTAAAAAAGCCTTTTTTTTCCCGGCCCCTTTTTAATCTGGGGGTCAGACATGTTTAATGGTCATACTGCGGTCCAGGAAAGGGATAGTCAATGTCCAGTTCAATAAAATGGTGGGTTTAAAGACCCTTTTTCTGGCACTTTTTAAACTGGGGGTCCCGGCAGGTTTTTGGTTAAAACCCGCCGGTCCAGGACAGTTCTAAATCAATGCCAGTTTTAACTAAAAAAGGGGGTTTTAAAGACTCCTTTTTTTGGGACTTTTTTAATCTGTGGGTCAGGGGCAGGGGTTTTTGGGTCCTGCGGGGGTCCCGGACAGGGTTTGTCAATGTCCAGTTCAACTAAAAAAAGGGGGTTCAAAGATACTTTTTTTTCCAGACTTTTTTTTTCTGTGGGTCATGCGGTTTTTAGGGTCATTTCTCCCGTTCCGGGCAAGGGGTATTCAATGTTTCCCGTTCAAAAAAAATGATGGTTCAAATAAATACTGCCCTTTTTTTGGCCCTTTTTTAAATTTTTGGGGGGATGCAGGGTTTAAAGGGGCAAGTCATGGGTGTTTGGGACAAGACAAGGGGTAGGAATGGGTGTGCTTTTTTTTCCCGGGCTTTTAAAAGGGCCCCAAAATTTAAACAGGTATCCATTTGAAATGTTTTTTTGGGTGTTAATTCCCGCTTCTCCAGCCCTGTTTGGGGGGGTAAAAAATGAAAAAAATTGTTGCTCTTTTCCCCAAAAAAGACTTTAATGGTCCAAACGGAGATGATCGATATCGACTACGAAAAACCCCTTTTCGAAGGTGGCCGACTACGACTATGCCCGATGTCCGGGTAGCCCAAAGTAATCGCTCAAACCCCTATTCATTTACCCTAGATAGCAGGAATGCCTTTTTTTTTAAAATTTCCCGTTTTTCCCCCTTTGATATGCTTTTTAAATTTATATTTTGCGGCCAAAAGTTATTGGAAAATGTAATTATAACCCGGCCCCAAACCCATTGTTAATTTTTTTTTTTAAAAATTTTTTTTTTTTTGGAGGGGCATAAAACCCTATCTTGCTTCTAAGTTGATAATTTGCCCGCCCGGCCAAACCCCCCCAGTTTCTCAGTAGTTTTTGCCTGGCTCCAAACTTAAATTTAAATACCCACTTCCCGACAAACCCTATAAAAAGGGCCTTTGCCCTTTTACTAAAAACCCCTTTCCCTTTTCATAGGTTTTTAAAATTTTTAAGTTTTAAAAAAGGAAAACATGTCCCTCAATTTCCACCAAGGGGGGGAAAATTTTGGGTGAAAGGAGGGAGACAAGGGTTCTTTGCCCAAACCTCCCCAAAATTTTGAATGCCATGAAACCCCAAAAAAGCAAAAACTAATCTTCTCCAGGGAAGACGCCCTCTCTGACCCAAAAGCCCCACCGACAGGATCCAAAATTGACATGGCTATGTACGTATTAAAATTCTTTCGTTTCAGGTAGTTACTTAAACCTTTCTTTAAAATCGCAACTGTTCCTTCTGTGACCCGCTCCTCAGGAGGCTTTTCCCCCAGATTTTCAGTTCTCACAATGAAGAAAACCCCTTTTTTCCTCTGGAGATTGGAATTTCCTTTTTTTTTTCAGCCGAAGGGAAAAGTCCCCTTGTTTTTGAGGGGGCTTTACAAAGAAATATTTTTCCCCATTTTCTTTTGTAGGGACCATTTATAAAATTTATATAAATTATTCTCGTCTTTCCCCCGGGGTTTTCCCTTTTTTTTAACCCCTAAATTAAATTCAATTCTTTTAAAACCCCTCCTAATAACTCCATTCCCCCTTATAAGTTTGGGTTTTTCCCTCTTTTTCACTTCTTAGCTCCATTACCCTCTTTTTCTATTTATTTGGGAGCCCCGGACCCGAACAAACATTTTCCCCAAATGATCTGCACCCAATGCTTTATAAACAGTAAAAAATTTTATCCTTTTTCCCCCCCCACTCCCTTTCCCCCTTTTAATTTCACGGGCCCAAAATCTTGCTTTTCCTTAAAGGCGCCCGGGTTGAAAACCCACATGCTGTTCTGTAGTCCCATGATCTTCAAAAAACCCCGATCTTTCTCAAAAAAGCAATTCTCCCAGTTTTTTTTTTCCCCCTGGACTTAAACATGCCTGAAAATTATTTGCACCCAAAATGCAAAAACCTTTCATTTATACAAATGAAAACCTTATTTGCCCAAATGGCTTTCCCAAAAAACTCGTGTGTCCCGGGCTGCTTGCAATTTAAAAGGGAACTTCCCTAGATTGCTCTCCCCTACAAGCTTGGTGTCATCTTTTAAAAAAAATCATTAATAAAAAGATTGAAAACAAGAGGACCCAATACTGAGTCCTGGGGCAACCACTCATAACCCGGGGACCCAACTCAGTCCCAAAAAGTCTTTTACCACCCCTTTTTCCTTTAATAAAGATTCGATAGCCATTTTTTAATCCAATTTACAAAACTGTTATTTCTAACCCAGTGGATTTTTAAAATTTCCCCAATTTAAAGCTTATGAGGAAAAAGTGTCCAAAAAGCCTTGGGAAAATTGAAAACCAAAATACCACAGCCCGCCCCCCCTATTAAGACTTCTAAATACCCCCTCCACAAAAACAGTCAGGTTGGTCTGACAAAATTCTGTCCTTAGTAAAACCATGCTGTCTATCACTTATAACGTTTTCCCACAATAGAAGTTTAAAATTTTTCTGGTCTGTAGTTACCTGGGGAAGAAATTGGGGCCCTTTTTTTAAAATGGGAAAAAATTTTTTTTGGCCCCTTTCAAACCCGTCTCCCCAGCAAAAATACCCTCACCAGAGAATCCCCTAAAAAATCATATACAGGGGGGTAAAGGGTAAAACCCCCCTGAGTCCCTTTAAAAAATCTTGGGCGTAAGCCCCTTGGGGTGGGGACTTGTTCCGGTTTTGTTTATTTTTTCTTGGCTTGGGGCCATTTCCCATACTGAAACCAATTAAAATTTTTTTAATAATTTTAAATTTTTTTGTAAATGGCAACACCTACAAACCACCCCTTTGGGCCTTTCCCCCATCACTTTTGCACTGTCCCATTTTACGGGCACCACCCAACATCCGACTGGGGATGCCCACATCACTTTCTTTCCCCCTCATTAGTTTTTACAGAGCTGAAAAACCTAAATTTTGTAAACCTTTTCCCTTTTTCCCCGATCCCCCGGACCCTTCTCCCCATTTCTGTTTTTTAAGGACCCCACAAAGCTCGCTTTGGCTTTTTGGCAAATTTTTAAAGCTTAAAGAATTTTTTGGGGGGTTTTTTTCTTGCTGTCCTTGACCCACCTGCCTTTTTATTTTGAATTTTAAACTAATTTATCAAGCTTTTTTCAAATTTTAAAAAAGCTCTTTGTAATTTTCAAAAAGGGTAATGCGGCCCCCCTGACTTATATTTTTAAATGCCCTTTTTTTTATTAATTTTGCCCTTTTTAAAAAGAAGGTGGGGCTAAGTTGTATTTTTAAATTTTTAAACGCCTAACTTGTTACCCAAATTTTAACGGGTTTCGGTGGATTTGCTTGGGCCCCCCCCCAAACGGGTGATTTCCTTAAACCCCGCCCGGGAACGGAAAACTAAGTAGCCCCCCGGTTTTTTAACCGGCCCCCCCCCAAAGCGGGGTGGGCCCTTTCTGCGGGGTTGAGACTAAACCCTTTGTTTCCCTTGACGGGGACTTTCTTTCCCGGGGGCGGCCGGGAAATTGCGTGGTACAAAATTGAAACCCAAAGGGCGAAGTCGGGGACAGGCAGAAGGTCGGGGCAGGCAGCAGGGGTTTCGTGGTCAGAGGGCGGGCAAAAGGGTCAGGGCAGGGGGGCAAGCAGGAAGGTTGGAAATTTTTTTTTTGGCGGGGGGGGGACGGAAAATTTTGGTTAAAGGGTAAGCAATAGGGCACTAAGACCCAAACACCTCTAAGAAACCCCAAGGACTGGCAGGAAGTGAGGGGGCGTCCCCGCTAAAATAAAACCAGCGCCTGTTTTAATTGACCAATTACGGGCGCTGGCCCTTTTAAAACTAGAGAAGGGGGGCGGCGCGCCCTAAAGCAGGGGCCCACGCGCCCGGCGGGGGGGACAGGCGGGGACAGCTTCACCGAGCGCGGGACGGTTAAGGGGGAGGGGCCTGGCGCCGGGACAGGAGGGGGTTTGGTCGCGGGCAGCTGCCCGCCGCCCCGGGAGTCCCCCCGGGGGCCGGGGGGCAGAAAGGGGGCCCCTCGACCCCCGTGACATACCCCCCCCCCTGGGGTTCCCCCCCCTTTTTTTTGAAACCTAGAGAGAAGGTCAGGGGACGGGGTTGGCTCGGTTTCCCAGGACCGCTCCCCCGGGGCCCAACCCCTTCCGTCAATGAGAAAGAACCCTTCCCCCCACTGTTTTTTGGCCAGCACCTCCTTTTAACCCTCTAATTTTCGAGTTGGCCCCCGGGAGAAGGGGGGGACGTCTGGGAAGAAGCGATTCAGCACCACAGGGCTTGAGGAGCAGACATGGAGGCGTTGGGACACCAGAGGGGGAGGCAAGCGGGAGCTTTGGGGGGGAAGGGGGTTAAGCTGCCGGAGTACAAACGGCCCCAAAAAAACTTGGGCCCCAACTTGTGCTGGGCACTTTGAAGGGATTATTTTGCCGAAGCCAAAACCCCTATCACCCGCAAAATAGGGGAGGAGGTCCCCGGGTGCTATCGGCCTGAATTTATGGGGGAGGGGGCCCAAAAAAAAGGGCCTGTCGAGTAATTGCCAGATGTTTTGTGCCCGCGGGCACCACAAGGGATGTAGAGGAGGAAAGAGGGGAGAGGGGGGCGGGGATCAGCCCAAAAAATAAAAAAGGGGGGGGCCCCACCCGGATTCAAAATCTAAGGTTTATAGGAAAATTCCGCCCGGGGGAGGAGGTAAACCCAGTTTTCCGGGCGACGACACAAAATGCGCAGATAATACCTACAATTTGGTTGCCCCTCTCCACCTGCCCTTGGGTTTGGGGAAAATGGGGAGGAAAGTCCAACTAAAACCAATTTGACACACAGGGCCCGCCAAAATTTTTTTGATACAAACGGGGCCCCCCCTATCGAGACGATATCAAGGGACCCCATGTAGTCGAAAGATGTGGGGAAGAAGGTGGGCTAGCGGGGAAGCGGGGGCAACCCGGGGCAGAGGAAAAAAAAGTGGGCCATTTTTTAAAAATGTCGACTACTACCCAGAGACCGTGTTTCCCTAGGAGGCTGGGGGGTCAGAAACAAAATCCTCGCAATATGCGACCAAGGTTTTCTGGCACCGGGAAGGCGGGAGAAAACCCCGGGGCTGAGCCGAGGGACCTTTTTACGGGACAGGAGTCACAGGCCAGGACAAAGTCCTAACGTCCCGACGAGAGGGGCCCCATATCCCGGGAGTTTAGTTGCGAGCTTATGGACTCCGAGTGCCCAGCGGTTCGGAGGATGTCCCCACTTCAGGATACGAGGCCGCATACAGGGGTACATAGGACTTCCCGGGAGGAAAGGGTGTCAAAAGGTCCCCGGACCACCGTAGGAACGCTCGGGGAAATTATATGCTGCAAGGCGGCCCCCGCCCCTTTTGGTGAGGATCAGAGAGGGCTCTGCTTTATTTCTTGCCACCGGTCAAAAAAAAATGAAGAAAAAAAAATCAAATCGGGCGAAAAAGGGACCACCTAGCTTGCCGTATTCACCCGGGGGCAGACTGTGGGGTAGAGAAGATTTTTGTATCGGTAAATTTATCGGGGGGGTGACACTCCCTCCAGCATGCCGCCATTCTTCGGGGCCAATTTAATTGCCACAATTCCGCTCCGATGTAAGTTTTTTTCGTGGGGAAGGTTCTGGAGAAGAACCGCAAGTACTGGTTTTCCGGGGGGGCCCTTTGGGGGAGAACCGATCCTGCACCTACCGAGGAGGGCGTTCTCCCCGGGGGAAAAAAGGGGCGTTGGGGTCCGGGCGAGACGCACTGGGTGCGAAGCAATGCTAAATTTGAGGCGATAAAAACGTTTTTGAGCCTCAGGGGCCCATGATTTGGGGTTGGCATTTTTTTTTTGTGAGGGCCACCAGGGGCCCACAGCGTGGGGGAAATGGGAATGAATTGTCTGTAATAGTTTCGAAACCCAAAAATCTTTGGGAAATGGAGGGGGAACCCACGGGGCCGAGGCCATTGAAACCCGCAACAACTTTAAAGGGGCCCCTTTTGGGAAACCCTTTTGACCCAAATATGTAACCCGGGAAGGGCAACGGGGTTTCGCTCGAAGGAGGATTTCTCTGTTTAGCGTATAGCTGGTGGTCAGGGAGACTCCAGTCCCTGGCGGAGTGGAGGGGGGTTGAGTCTTCAGGTCAGGGGAAAATTTTAAGAATTTTCAAGATAAAAATAAAGCAACGAAAAGGGGGTCTCGGAGATTTTCATTAACAAAATTTTGGAAAACAGGGGAGCGTTCAGAGGCCAAAGGCATGACAGGTATTCAAAATGGCCACTTGGTATTAAAGGCTGTTTTCCACTGTCCCTTCCCGAAACGAATCAGGTTATATGCCCCTCGTAGGTCCAATTTGGGAAAAAAAAGCTTCGCACCGCGCAAGCGACAACATTCCGAATCACGGCAGGGGGTATCGTTTTCTTATAGTAATTTTTATTAAGCCCCGGAATCGTTTACATGTCGGAGAAAAAACCATTTTTCTTTTCTACAAAGAAGAATCCCCCCCCCGGGGGCGAGGAGGATTACGAATGAACCCCTCCGGAGGTTCTTTTGGGATAATTCGGACAAGCCTTGTCCCGGAAAAGAAAGAGGGAGACCTTCCTCGGGGAGGGGTTTCCCAGGAAGCAGGGCAAAGGGGCAATCGAAGGGGGTCGAGGTAGAGTTTCGGCCTGTTTTTCGGAAAAAACATCGGGCCCAAATCCTGATACGGGGGGAAGACCCGACAGAGGTTTTTTAAGAGTTTACAGGGCGGAAACCCAAGGGGAGAACGGGGAAACCGGAAGGCACACGAAGGGGACGCAGGGCCCCAACGGATAATTTTTTGCCTGTTCCAGTCCAAGGGGCGGGCATGCTGTTCAACCATGGAAGGGAAGGAAAATCTCAGAGGCAGGCGATCAGGACCACAGCTTCAGAGTTTCCCTTTTTGGAAGCGCCAAACGTAGAGAAGAGGCGCCGGCAAACCGAAACACATCCCCTTTTGCATTCGCCACTAAAAAGGAGACTTTCATGGGTTTTTTGCAAAGGGGTCACCGGGAGACGATACTTGGGACCAGAGCCCGGCTGAAAAATTTCCCTGCAAAACCAAACAAGGAAGGCGGTGGCCCGGAAGGTGCGTCCGGTAAATTCCACAGACTACGGGAAGGAGACGGAGAAAATGCGCACAGGGGCACCTAGGGACGCCACTCCGCGAACCCCAAGTGGCAATTTTCCCCCCCCCCCACCCCCCCCCCGCACCGGACAGTCCCCAATAAAGTGGCCAGAACCGCCACAGAAAGCATAACGCCTCAGGCACCGCGAGTATTCTTTCCTGGACGGTGGGCTCTCTCTTGTAGGAAATCCTCCGGAAACCTTTTGGGGAGGTAGTGGGAAAATTGGGAAAACGGGAGCCAAAGGGGGTAGCCGGCGTGGGGGGGCGACCCCCTGTTGAAGACGGGGCCCGTTTTTTTCTTTCCGCAAACCCAATTCTATTCAAGGGGCCAACTGAATCAGTTCATCCAGAGGTAACGGAAGATCCCGACCACAGCCATCCTTAAAATGGCCCAGAGGCCTTGCCAGAAAGGGTTCCACCAGGGGCCCCATTATTCCACTTCAGTTCAGAGGGCAAAGGGGGCGGAACTGCACGGAGTAGTTTTCCCACAGTGGAGTCGCCCCCACGGAAGGGAGCAAAGCCCCCGCCGTGGGGGGAGGGACGCCAGGTTCCTCAAAAAGGGGCGGAACCCTGGAGGAAGGTTTTAGATTCGCCGTCTGTGGATTTAAAACCCCGGTCCCATAACGGAGTGGCCCGGCCAAGGTTCCCCCGACAAGAGGCTAATAACAAAGCCACCTTCGCCCGCTCGTGGGGGAAGGGGTGCCCCCAAAAACCCAGGTGGATGGAGCACTACTAGAAACCACGGATTTCCTGGGATCTCCATCAAAGCGGACGGAAGCGGGAGCTGAGATTGGGGCCAGGTAAAGGGAGCAATGGTTTCCGGGGGGGGCAGCGCCCGTCCAGGCGGTGGAGGCGAGCTGCAGGTTCGCATCATGGCGGGGAAGGTCAATACGCTGGCATGCTGGACGAACCGTTGAGACATCACGAAGTACAGGTAAGGGTACCCTGGGGGAAACCCCTTTTCCGTCCGTACTTAACGGTAGGTGGATTCGCGGACCCCCCCAAGCGATGAACCTAAGCCAACCCCCGGGGAAAGGGAAAAAAGGCCCCGGTTTTCACCCAAACCCGCCCCAAAGCGGGGGTGGACTTGCTGCGGCGAGGACACCAGTCGTTTTCCCCTGAGTACTTCTTGCGGGGGCGGCCGGGGGCTGCGTGGTACAAAATTTTAATCCCAAGGGGAAATCGGGGACAGGCAAAGGGTCGGGGAGGCAGCAGAGGGTTTTGGGCAGAGGCGGGCAGAAGGTCCCGGGGAAGCGGGAACAGGCAAGGTCTGGGAAAAGTGGCGGACGGACGGTACACGGGTAAGAAACGGACACAAGGCACACCAAAAACTCTCTAAGCACACCAACGGCTGGAGGAAAATGCAGGGGGCGTACCCAAAAAAAAACCACGCCCATAATTGACCAATTTTTTCGGGCCGGGGCCCTTTAAATCTAGAGAAGCCGGCGCGCGCCGGGCCCAAAACAGGGGCCCGCGCCCGCGGCGGGACAGCGGGGACAGCGTTCACCGGGGCGGGAACGGGTAAGGGGGAAACGGCGCTGGCGCCGGGACAGGAAGGGTGGCGCGGGCAGCTGCAAACCCCCCCCCGGAGCCCCTGCGGCCCCCGGGGGGGCAGCAGAGACCGCGACCCCGTGACACCATAGGAAATACATTTTGCTATCAATTTCCCAAAAACTATATTTTAAAGCTTTCCCATTTGGCTGCACTCACTATTTCTAATACTGCTCCCTGTATTTCCCTATATTGCTCCTCAAAAAAGGGAAATTGGTCCTTTAAAATTTAAATGTTTTTTTTCCCCCCCAGCTCTGTTTCTGTTTTCCAGTTTACACTAAAATGGATTAAAATTTTTGGCGCTGTTTCCTAGATTTTTTTAAAACAGTGACCACCCAACAATTCTGCTTTTTAGAAAATTTCCCGATTAACAGAGCATCACTTCTACGGATCCTCCACAAATGGTACATAAAATTATCCTGTAACAGATTGAGGAAATTCCCCACTTTGCAGTTGATGCAGAAAACGTGAACTCAGCAATATCTGGGGAATTAAAGTCCCCTTTTTTACACTGACCGCCCTGGCTGCCCAACCATTTGATTTTCACCTACCTTTTATCCCTCATGAATTTTTTGGGGGGGTTATAATAGCCAAAAAAAATTTTTTTTTTACATTAACCCCCCCGTGTTTCCCCCCCCCAATGTTTCCACACTTTACCTCTTTTACCCTTACTGCCTATTTCACATTTGCCTTCATATCAACCCTTACTCATACACACTCACCCTTTTTCTCTTTTTGTACGCTCTGTCCTTCCTAAATAGATTAAACCATGAAAGGGTTTACACCCAATCATACGACATTCCCCGGTTGTTTCAGCAACACCAATCAAATCCCCG
Source organism: Phyllomedusa bahiana (assembly GCA_025379985.1). Lineage (NCBI taxonomy): Eukaryota > Metazoa > Chordata > Amphibia > Anura > Hylidae > Phyllomedusa > Phyllomedusa bahiana. The sequence continues at coordinate 102,008 of JAODAL010007205.1, read as the reverse complement.
CTCTCTAGAATTAGACCTTAAGCCCCCCAGTTTGGGTTTTAGACTTCTATATTTGTGAATGACTTTTTTAAACCCCTTAGTTTTAAATTTCCATCAACGGTATGGGAAATTTTATGTAACCGATCATTTGACAGCCTGGGGTCAACATTACCCTTTTATTTAAAAGCATGGGGGAAATTTACCCTTTAATACGGCGGGAATTTTTACACTCTCCTTCGGTGATGGATGGGATTTTTACATTTCACCTTTAGTAGACCATTAATTTTTAATTCACACTTTGAGATGGCATGAGATTACATAAAATATTTTGGGGACCTTAAACTTTAATCTGGGTTTTCAAAACATAGATCTCCTTATCCCTTGGGGTAAATCCACCCCCCACAGTTTCCCCTTCCCCTGCCCATATAGTCTGTCCACTCTCTAATCTATCTACCCCAACATTTTCTAGATTGTCCTCCCTCCTCATCCCTAATTCAAATACTTTCATACCCTTTCTAGAATTCTCTACCCCTTTGGCCTCTCACAATTTATTGTTTCTCCATGCACAAGGATGGGAACTCACTTGATTTAGTCTTCTGTCAACTTTGACCAATTTCTAACTTTACTCTCCTCCTCTCGTGCTCTCTGATCATAATCTTATCTGCTTTGCTATCATTAATTTTCAGGGACACACCTTCCCATCACACATTCAGAAAGCTCTGTACCATAAACAGTCAGGAACTCTACAGTCCTCACTGTCCCCAATCTTCTCTATAGCCTGTTGTAACCTGACTGTTCAATACTATAATAAAATGCTCTTAATCACCCTGGACATAGCGGCATCACTTAAATCACTTACCTCCAGAAGCAGACACCAGCAGCCCTGGATTATGCCTCAAACTTGCCTTCTTCAGCAATGTTCCAGGTCTGTTGAACATCAATGGAGAAATCAAATCAAAGATATCTCCAGACTTTCTCCATTACAAATTCATACTGTCATTCACTGTGCCAAGTGCCAGCCTTTGAATTGAAGACCTGGCCTCTTCAAAGACAAAATTGTCAGTATCCATCAAAACATCATATCTCAGTTTCCAAGAAATATCCATTCTGTCCCCTTCTGTATGTCCACTGTATGTCCCTGCCATCATAACCGCTTTTCTAAAAAAGCCCACTATGGACACATTCTGCGCTGCTAACTACCGACCAGTCTCTAGTCTCCCCTTCATCTCTAAATTCCTGGAACACTTGGTCTACTCTCAACTAATCCACAATTTCTCTGCTAACTCTCTTCTAGACCCTCTACAAACAGGTTTCTGCATGCTACACTACACAGAAACTTCTCTAGCAAAAGTATCATATGATCTCCTCACAGCTAAATATCAGAGCTACTTGTTGATGCTTCATCTGGGTCTTACTGCAGCATTTGACACTGTGGATCACCAACTTCTCCTCAGCATGCATGGACCTATCCATATCCATGGATCTTCCCATCCTGATAGTATTAGCCTGCACCTGCCAGTTTTACCATGACTTATTATGAAAAATTTGGGAACTCCCATGTTTTGAAATGAAATTATACTGCTCACCTAACAGCTTATGACAGTGCACGTAGACTCCTCCCAAGGAATCAAATATGTTCCATAGCAAAATGTTGAATCTCAGCACCATAAAGCTGGACTTTGTGCAGAGAATATGACACTTTAACTCTCATGTAATTTATGTTAGCCTTTATTAAAAAACAAATTATTAAAAAAAGACCATGTGATGTTCCCTCCATTTTTCGTAACCAGCCAAGTTAAAGCCAACACTAGCAGCCTGATACGATGGGAAAGTCCATGGATATTGGTCCTTTCCCATGCTAAAATCACTAGCCTGTAGCAGAACCAGAAGTGGATAATTACATTAGATGTTCCACTTTTGACAGTGACCTGTCTTTTCCCAGTAACCCTGGTGTGTTGGGTACTGGAGTAATAGTAAGAGGAAAATGGTTTCAACCTTCAAAAATACCACTGGCTGACATCAAATACCAGTGACAGTAATGAAAAGACATCTGTCAGACACCTCTATTACTGACACTGGAATGCAAAGGTAAGAAAAACACAAGGAAACAACAAAAAATACTTAGTTTAAATAAACACTCCCAGACAACATTCCTTTTTGATCATTTTATTAAAGATATCAAACACTGGTCCGGCCTAGTAAAACAAATCTGGCTGAGTCCAAGGGGGAAACCTGTAAAAAAAATAAAAAATACTACAAACACACAGTTATAGGGTGCATAAGCTATCCAATGCCCAGAAAAGCTGGATTACAGCTGGATTATACAAACCAACTTTCCTATGGTGGGACAGCTGGGTATCTGCTGTAAAGGATGCAGCATAATTCAAAAACTCTTATTGTTACCTTTGTACTTTCTCATCTTGACTACTTTAATCCCTTGCTCACGGGCTTAACTAGAGAAGCCTAGGTGCCATACCGAACTTTTGGATGCCCCCTCCCCCACCTGCTGCCAACTTCTCCCCTGACCACAAACATTTAGCAGTTCCTCTTAATAATCTTAATAATAGTCATGCTGTTACTGGATAATACAAGGAGAAAATACCTCACCATGCATATCACCATCATACTGCTACCAAACAAATCCCATTATGCCAGGACCAATAATGCTACTACATAAGCCCCCAATTATACCATGTAATGGCTATGGAGAATTGGATCCCTAGAAGAACACCGTCAAAGCAATGAGTATAATGCCCCACTACCGTGAGCGAAATCCAAGTAGGTCCCAGTATATTTTTATTTTATTTCCAGATCCCTCCAGCAAGTGCAGGTTGGGCTCTCTGCGGCGGGGGTCCTACCAGGTCAGTACCCCTGAAGTGGCTTGCTTGAGGTGGTGGCCAAGGTGCAGTGTGGGACAGAATCATAGAGAAAACTTGTAATCTGGAGCAGGCAGGAAGGTCAGGACAGGCGATAAAGGTTAGTGGTCAAGGGACAGAGGCAAACAGTAGGGTACATGGTATAACTAGTTAACAACTTGGGAATGCTATCTTGCAAGGCACAAGGCACTATTGATCCAGCAGAGGAAGAAAGGAAGATGCAGAGTTAAATAGCTTTATTGTCTGGCAGTGACCAATCACCGGCGCACTGGCCCTTTAAATCTAGCAGAGCTGCCGCACTTGCCCTAGGCAGTGTAGGCCTGTGCAACAACCCACAGGCAGAAAACTAGGAGCGAGGTGAGGTTAGTAGATGGAGCTGGGATCAGTGCTACGGGTGTGTCTGCGACCCGGCAGCATGGGCAACAGGCATACTTGTAATTGCACACCCCACCCCCCCCCCTCTTTGGCCTCCCCCTATTTCTCGACTGGAGAAACTTCAGCACCAGCTCACGGTTCAAGATGTTCCCCTCCGTCTCCCATGACCTTTCTTCTGGGACAAATCCCTCCCAGTCGATGATAAAGTATTGCTTTTCCCTGATAGTCTTTGTGACCATTGATCTCTTTCACCGCATAGACGTTGGTAGTATAAGCTCCAGGTGAAGGTGAGGCGATTTTATACCTAGTGGTTTCAGCAGGGAGGAATGGAAGGAATTCGGGATGTGCATCATAGGTGGAAGCTGGAGCTTATATGCCACTGGATTGATACATTTCAGTCCTTTGAATGGCCCCAGGAAGTGAGGGCCTAGTTTGCAACTGGGAATCTTGAGCTGAATGTATCTGGCCAACAATCATACTTTGTCTCCAGGAGCACAGATCCGGGGAAATCTCTTTTTGACTACTTAGGCATTCATATGAACAGACGCTCATTGCAGGGACTGGTGTGTTTTATCCCAGATGGTCGTCAGGTCCCGGACCAGATCCTCAATGGCATGAACCTCTGAAGATGCAGACAGAGGGAGTGGTGGCGGGGATGCTGTTCATAGACAATATAGAGGGGAGAGGCACCAGCAGCTTCCAAATCCAAAGAGTTGAATGAGAACTCTGCCCATGGTAACAAGCTGGCCCAGTCATCTTGATATGCCGAAATGAAGTGGCACAAGTAGTTGCCCAGACCGATTGACATCCCTCCTACTTGTCCAAATCCGTTATTGCAGAATTGTAAGGCTGAGGAAAAGTCCAACTACACCTGAAGCTGGGAACAGTGGGCGCGCCAGAACCTCGAAATGAATTGGACCCCCTGGTCCGAGACAATATACCGAGGAAGTCCATGCAGATGGCAGATGTGTTGGAAGAAGAGGCTGGCAAGGTATGGAGCAGAGGGTAGGCTGGCAGAGGAACAAAGTATGACATTTTTGAGAACCACCCAAACAACAATATTACCTGAGGAGGGAGGAAGATCAGTGATGCAGTCCATGGTCACGTGGGACCATGTGCTATTGGAGATGGGAAGAGGCTGTAGCAGACCTGCTGTCTTGAGACAAGGTGACTTGTGGTACGGGCACAAGTAGTACAAGATTCAACGAACTCTCAAACATCCCTAACAAGATCAGGCCACCAATAAAAACGAGATATTAGAGAACAAGATTTCTGCACCCTAGGATGTCCAGCAATGTCCCCATATTAGTAGGCTTTCTGAACGCAGGGCACACGTACATCTTGCCTGGAGGAAAACGCTAGCGGTCTAGGGAAGCTGCAGAGATCAGACGTTCAGGGGAAATGATGTGCCGAGGAGCTGGTTCTTCTCCTATCATGTCAAAGGCACGGGAAGGGCATCCACCTTGACATTCTTCTCGGCAGGGTGAATTAGACATCGAGAACCATGGCCCCCCCCCCCCCCAAAAAAAAAAAGAAAAGGGATCATCGAGCTTGGCACGAGTTTAGATGTTGGGCTGTCTGGAGGTACAGGAGGTTTTTGTGGTCAGTGTAGATATTGACCAGCTTATAAGTCCCCTCCTGGAGAAAGTGCCAAGGCCAGCTTGATGGCCAATAATTCCCGATACATGATGATATAATTCTTCTCTGCGGTGGAAAAAGTCTTAGAAAAGAAACCACATGTGAGGGTCTTGCCTTTGGGACCTCTTTTGTGTAAGGACCGCCCTGGTCCCCACTGAAGAGGCATCTTTTATGGAAATTGGCTTCTCAATATCTGGCCAGGAAAGTACAGGGGGCAGAGGAAAATGCCGATTTCAGCCTAGAGAAGGCTTCTTCAGCTGCTGGTGTCCATAGCTTTAGGTTTCCATAATTCTTGGTGAGTGGCCCCCACCACCACCGAGAAGTGTGAAACGAATTACCTATAGTAGTTGGCGTAACCCAGAAACTGCTGTATGGCCCGAAGGTCAATGGGCCACTACCACTGCAGGACAGCAGACAGTTTAGCGGGTTCCATCTGCAGACCATTGTCTGAGATGATATAGCCGAGAAATGGGAGGCTGAGGCGATTACTTCGTAGACGCCTCAAAACCTGACACACGTGAAACTGGTGGGTCTCTGGATCAGGCGACAGAAACCAGGATATCATCCAGATAGACAACAATACAGGTATATTGGAGTTCCCTGAATATGTCATTAACAAATTCCTGGAAGACCACTGGCACGATACAGAGTCCGAGGGCATCACCAGGTACTCAAAGTGCTTATCACGAGTGTTGAATGCTGTCTTCCACTCGTCCCCCTCACCGATCCGAATGAGGTTGTATGCTCCCCACAGGTCCAGTTTGTAAAAAATCTTGGCTCCACAGAGTTGGTCAAAGAGTTCAGTAATCAAAGGCAAGGGGTAACGATTGTTTATGGTTATCTTATTGAGGCAGCGGCAATCAATACATAGATGTAGGGAACCATCTTTTTTCTCCACGAAAAAGAACCGGCGGAGGCTGGAGAGGAAGACTTATGAATAATTCCCTTCTGGATATTTTCTTGTATATAGGCTTACATGGCCTGAGACTCTGGTACTGACAATGGTTAGTTGAGAGGTGGGGCGGACTGGGCAAAGTGCCACCAAACAGCGAGACTGACAATTTTGACCCCAACATGTAACTTTGTCCGTCTTCCAGTTGAGCAAAGGGGTATGGCACTGCAGCCATGGGAAACCCAAAAGAACTGCTGAGGAAGAACGGGGTAGTATATACAACCCTGAGTCTCTCCTTATGTAAAGCCCACAATTGCAGGAACAAGAGATCAGTAGAGAATTGGACCGAGTCACTGAGAAGCTCCCCGCTGACTGAGGAGTTTGCCAGAGGTTTCTTAAGGCAGAGCACTGGTAGGTGATATTTAGACAACAGGGCAACGCCCATGAAATTCCCGGCTGATCTGGAATTCAGGAAAGTTGTAACTTGAAACTGAATTCCAGAACTAGTCATGATTTGTACCGGCATGGTTAAACTTGCAGAGGAATTGCTCACACTGAGGGACGCCTCTCCCACATAGCCTAGGTGCGTGCATTTCACAGATGTTGTGGATGGGCAGACAGCCCCTGCGGTAATGTTCAGGGCTGGCACAGTAAAGGCATAGGTTCTCCTCATGCTGTCAGGATAGCTCTTGCGGAGTCAGATGAGCTCTGTCCACTTGCATGCCCTCCTTAGTGGCCAGCAGGGCGGACAGCAGTGGAGGCCTTTGAAATACTGAAACAAGATGGGGTAGACAAAGTGTCCTGGCTGGTTTGCATTGACGGTGCTCATCCTGCCTCTTCGAGAAGCTTATGTCATTGCGAGTTCCCCTGTGGATAAAGTCACTCAGGGAAGAAGGGGTGTCTCGGACGGACAGTGTATCCTTGATATGGCTGGAGAGGCCCTTCTTTAAGGTGAAACTCAATGCTGCATCGCTCCAGGACAATTCCGTGGCCAGGGTGCAGAATTGCACTGTGTGTTCGCCTAAGGAAGAGTCCCCTTGGTGCAGGTTCATTAAGACAGTCTCGGTAGAAGAGGCTTGGGCTACGTCTTCAAAGATGCTGTGGAACTCACTGAGGAACGTTGCGAGGTTGGCCGTGACCGGATCATCTCTGTCCTAGAAGGAGTAGCCCAGGCCAGGGCTTTCCTAGAGAGAAGGCTGAACACAAAAGTAACCTTAGACCTTTCAGTAGGAAACTGTCTGGCCATCAGATCCACATGTAGGGAGCACTGGGTGATGGAAACCCTACAGGCCTTGAGGTCCCCATCAAACTTCGTCAGCATAGACAGACGTAGCTTAAGGCCAATGGACAACACAGAGCCAATGATGCAGAGGGAGCCACGGAAACGGCTGCTGCTGCTGTTGAGTGTAGAGGAGATGCTGCATCATGGCGGACAGCTGGTTGAGTTGTTGCGCTTGTAACCATGATGGTGGTGAGGTCAGCAACACTTGGCAGGGAGCGAAATCTCAGTGGGTCCCACAAGGCAGGTTGGGCTTTCTGTGGCGGGGTTCCTACCAGGTCGCCACCGCAGACGTGACTTACTTGTTGTGGCGGCCAAGGTACAGCGTGGTACAGAATCATAGAGAAATAGAGATAGCTACAGACAGGCTTCTCCGAGTAAAGCCCAGCTTAGCCCTTCCACAACCATCTATTCAAATATCACGACTGGTGCCAGGTATGGTTGAGCGATTTTTTATCCGACAAAGTTGAAAATCGGCAAGGATTATATGTATCGAAATTTTCCAGATCATGCGATACATAAAGGTTAAAATCTGTGCAGTCATCTATTAAGATCTGCGCCTTTTTCGGCGTCATCCTAGAAATTTTTGCGTGCCAGCAAATGATATTACAGAAAAAGCAGGTGAGATGTGTGTGCTACGTCATGACTGGGAAGTGTAAGTGTTTGCGATTGGCTGGAAAAATCACATGACCATCCTCGTTTTAACATAGAACAACTTTCCAGTTTCAGCCTCAGTGTCTCACAGCGTCTCAATGGGATAGGACCTGGCTCTCTGCCTGTGGCCAAACAGCCTCAGCAAATTAGTATAGGTTCTGCCCGATAAACCTCTACTAATTAGCTGTGGATCCTTCCAATTTATTTAGATTAGAGATTTGAAGATTTTATGGTAGTTAGCTAAGAAATTTTAAAGCAGCATCTACCGCTGTAAAATCACGCGGGTGGGAGCGGGGGAGGGGGGGCCCCCGCGTCGAACACAGACAAGCACTATCTATAAAGAACACTGGATAAAGTATCACCGAAGACTTAGTGGTATACATTGTAGTGGAAATATCTTTATTATAACATTTTGCTATTGAAATAATTTCCTGGATATTGGGCAGCCTGAACATATATTTGGATTAACATCATTTTCTAAGTTAACTGCAGGTCTTTTTGTTTTAGTCTGCCAAACCTCCACTTTTATTATCAGTTTACATTTCAGATAGGTGTTTTCAAATTTTACCCCATTACACTGTGAACTGTTGATAGTATCCCACCTTGCAACTTTATTTACAAACCAGCAATCTTGTAGTCAGCACAAGTGTTTGTTGCCAAAAATAACCGTGTATCGTCACGAAAAAAAACATCACAGTACCGTGTTTTTTGACATTTGCGCACCAGCACTGTTCATTGGACGCAGCATCTACGTAAATCATAAAAACAACAATTCTATATACACCACAGGTTGAATTGAAATGGTGCAAAAAATACAGTTATAATTTAATATCCAAAACATAACAGTTACGTGTTTTTTTTTGACTTTTGCGCACCCAGCACTGTCATTGACAGCAGCATCTACGTAAATCTTAAAACAGCAATTCTATATTCACCACAAGTTGAAATGAAAGTGAGCAAAAATACAGTTTATTAAATCACAACATAACAGTTACGTGTTTTTGACTTTTTGCGCACCAGCACAGTATCATTGACCAGCATCTACTAAATCTAAAACCAAATTCAATATTCACCACAGCGTGAATTGAAAGGTGCAACAAATACCGATTATTATATCACAACCAAAAACAGTTTACGTGTTTTTTGACTTTGCGCACCCCAGCACTGTTCATTGACCAGCAACTACGTAAATCTTAAAACAGCGATTCTATATTACACCACAGGTGAATTGAAAGGTGCAAGAAAATACCGTTTTTTAATACAAAACATAAGTAACGTGTTTTTTGACTTTTGCGCACGCCCAGCACTGTTCATTGAACTCAGCATCTAACGTAAATCATAAAACAAACAGCAATTCTATATTCACCACAGTGAATTGAAAGTTGCAAAAAATACCGATATTATATCAAAATAACATAACAGTTTACGTGTTTTTTGACTTTTGCGCACCCACACTGTTCATTGACGCAGCATCTACTAACGTAAATCTTAAAACACAATTCTATATTCACCACAGGTGACAATTGAAAGGTGCAAAAAATAACCGTTTATTATATCTAAACATAAGTTTATCGTGTTTTATTTTGACTTATTGCGCACCCAGCACTGTACATTCACGCAGCCTCTACGTAAATCTTAAAACAGCAATTCTATATTCACCACAGGTGAATTGAAAGGTGCAAAAAAAACGTTTTTAATTATATCAAAACATAACAGTTTACGTGTTTTTTGACTTTTGGCACCAGGCACTGATTCATTGACGCAGCATCTACGAAAATCTAAAAACAGCCAATTCTAATATTCACCCAGGTGAATTGAAAGGTGCAAAAAAATACCGTTTAATTATACCAAAACATAACAATAAACTGTTTTTTGGACTTTTGCCCGATTCCAGATTTGTTGATAGACACCTTGCATTTAATTGAATCCAGCAAATTTGTTTTGATTTGAGAATAGCTGTGATTTGCCCGTCTTTTAATAAGAGACTTTTTCCAAAACTATTCCATACCTTCTACAAATTTTTATATTTCTGAACATGGAGCGAAATGCAGTTTGGTAAAGCGAGCAAAGAGGGGGGTGTAACACACATTTGACGTATAGTACGAGAGATGGTGCTTGCTCCTTCCAGGCTGGTGTGACACACGCAATGCCAGCGTATCCGTCAGTTGCAGACCGTCCCAGGCCTGTCAACGCTGGGTCAGGGCCCTGTGAATCCTAAGTAACGAACATCGTCGCCAATCTGTCCTTCAGTGTTTAATGCAACCCTGCATCTAGCAGTCTTACCTCCTCGTCCACGTGCAGTTCACGGCACAAATGAATCCGTCATCAGCAACATCAGCATCCGTCCAACATGAAGCAGCCCAAATGTCACTCGTGTACCCACCACTGTGGATAATCCATTTCCCTAAGAACCTCTTTGATTGACAAAATGCGTTGGGGGTCAGAAGGCATGTTAAAAGTATCAAGGGAGGATGATTTAAGTCTGCTCTGACGCCCAGTTACAGATGCCATCAGAGGAGTGTGAAGTGGAAGCCTTCAATTGGCAAAAATCCCGGCCGGTCGCCAACGCCTTGCATTGCCCCTTGCATGTATGCCCACATCATCCTTGATTCAGAAAGTCAGGAACGACCAAGTCACCAGTGTTGATGATGATATGATGAACGACATTGCGGATCCAACCTGGTCCTTTTCCCGCAGAATTTCTTGCGAGCAGCTTCATCATTGACGAGGGAGGAAGACGATGGGGTAGTGGTTCAATACGGTACCCGACACAAAAAGGAGGAGGCGTCCGTGCAGAAGTTGCTGAAATGATTCCGCCAGCCACGTCAGTGCCGCAACCCCGCTCCATCGATAATCTTTTAAAAAATTATCGCCGTCAAAAAGGTCCCGGACCTCTCAAGCCTGGGCCCTTCTTTTGAGCAAGGCCTCTGATTCACCACGAGTGATCATATGCCGCTTTGGCCGTAAACGCAAAGTAGAGGCAAGAACCTTAAGTGGTAACTCACCACCAACATGTCCTAGTCACATGCAGCGAATGCATGAGTTTAAATGGAAGGAACCCTTGCCCAAAAAAGGCCAACCGACGCCGGCGCCTCCACCATCTGTCACATCACCCTCTGCTTCCGCCTTCCTCCCTCCTTCCGCCACACAAGTCGTTCCTCAGCAGTGCCCATTTCTCCTCAAGTCATGGATCGGGATCACCTCCGCATCAGCCCCCACCGTCGACCGAGTACCACCAGACAACCAACCAGAGACCCATCCTACCCCTTTCTCCTACCGCCAGTTTGCATGACCTGCACGCCGTACAGCGGCCCCTAGAGCAGCCCGCCATCTGGCTTACAGGTTTGGGAGCAGAAGAAACACATTAAACCAAAACAACCCAAATCCAAAAGCCTGAATGCGGAACCAATGACCAGGCTTTTGGCCTTAAGAAATGTTGCCTTTCCGTCTGGTGACAATCAGATGGTTAATCCGCCACGTACAAGGCCTCTTCTCGGCCTGCCCCCCAATACCAGATTGCCGAGCAGGTGCCCCCCATTTCTTTGCCAGAAAAAGCCGTCCCAGCCCTGGCCCACCACGTGTCATCTAAAATTTCAAGTGCCGCGTATTACCTGCATCTGTGTCCCCTGAAAAAGTCCAACTCACCACCGACGCATGGACTATAAAGCACGGCACAAGGCCCTATAACGTCTTGACATGCTCACTGGGTGAGCCTGGTGTAATGTCTCTGGGGGTGAACGTGGCTCTCAGGCCGGCGCAAACACGTCTCGTCAAAACCCGCAGGGATGGTGCAGGGGCTCTTTCCCCCAAGGACCTCTGGTGGCAACACTCGTGCCCCAGAGACACCAGGCCGTGTTGAAATTAATCAGCCATGAGAACCGTCCACACCAGGTTCCAGGAGCTGTGGACGGCTCCAAGGCAACTAGACCTGAGCGCTGGCTGGGTGACAAAAACCTTGGCCAGGCAATGTGGTGTCGATAACGGCGAAATCTGCTGGCCGCCCTAAAGGGATCGGTAGGCAGGAGCACATCCCTTGCCTGGCACATGTCATGAACCTTGTCGACCAGAATTTCTAAAGAGTACCCGGTCTGGACTGCCTGCTGAGAAGGCACGAGGTCTGAGTTCGCACTTCCCCGCCGTTTCGCACCCTGCTTCGTCCCGCCTGGCAGCGTTGCAGCGTCAGCTCGGCTCTCCGTCAACCGACTCTTGTTGACGTGGCAACACGCTGAATTCCACCCTCCACATGCTCCAGCGATTTGGCAGCAGCGCAATGCCAATTACGCAGTACGAAGTGACGACATGGCCGACAAGAGCAGCGGTAACGGACCTCGTGGTTGTTGAACCACCGAGAGTGGAGGCAGTTGAAAGAGCTCTGCAACCCATCCTTGCCAGTTTTGAAGAAGCCACCAAAATGGTCCAGTTGCGGACAATGCCCTTGTCAGCATGAAGCAATTGTTGGTGATCTAGGTCTGGAACGATCATTGGACACTCTGAAACACTACCCACAGTTCCCCACCAGCGACGGAGGAGGAGAACGGACATGCTGCGGACCACGGAGCCTTTCTCACCGTGAAATCCACAAGGCCCCCGACAGTTTCACAATTTCATCGGACTTCATTAGGCAGTGGTTCGGGGACCAGAGCTAGTTCCAAGTGGCGCATCCACAGCTCTCAGTGCATCATCTCAGGCAAGTCAGTGGCTGTTTTGAAGCAGTGCCGTAGGCAGCGGAAGGAGGAGGAAGAGGAGGTATTCCTAGACACCGATGTTACCGACGTCCCTGACTTGTAAAGAGGTTGGCGGAATTTGGAGGCGAGGATGAGATGAGGAAGATCAGTTTTCTAGTGCCCTTCTACCCATGAGATTTTGGGAAAACCAAGGCTCCATCCCCACATGAGTGGCTAGGAATGTCTCCATTCCCTCCACATGAAATTCGCATAAAGGCCATCAAATGAACAATCAGTTACTGGGTGGCCACCCTCCCTGTATCCCCGGAACAAAACAAAAATCAGCACTTTCCTTCACCCACCCAAATATAGAAGTAAAATGCAGAAATGAGACCTTAGCTGATTGATCAATGGAAGACATCTGTATGCGTCTGCTTCACGTTCCCCAAAAATGTCACGGTGGAACAACAACCAGCGACGTGACAGCAGTAGATGCCACGAAGGCGTATGCGGCATGCAGCAGGCAAGGTGGACAGAAAAAAGCCTAAATGGGTGACCTCAGGGCAATCTTTGTTTACCACCTCCACCAAAACGCATGCAATGCAGTGGCAACACATCCAACACACAGAGATCAGCTTAAGATCCATGGTGCACCGACTATCTGCGTCCCTCACACCGATTTTTTTGCATGTGGTTTTCCCGGACCCAATAGACTTCCTGGGTATCCAAAATGGACGAAAGGCCCTAGCTGGCTCTCACGCCATAGAGGGTGTTGTCCTGCCCCAGCAGCCAGCGTCATAATCTGAGCGGACCAACAGCACAGTGCCAGATGAGTCATTAAACAGTACAAACCGCATCAGGCTTTACCAAGATAATGTGGATCGTTTTTGACTTTCATCAAGATAATCAGGCATGGATCTCTGAAGATGTGTGGCCCCAAATGCCGAGGTCACCGAATAGTAGCCAGTCAACATCAACATTCCTTTTTCAACAGAAATGGTCCTCTTGAAAACTTTTTTTTTAAAATGATCATTTTCTTAAACAGGTAGGCGAGCAATTTTTATTCTCTTTTTCCCAACAGTTCAATTTTGCTGGTTTTTGCTGTGAGGAGACTGTAAAAGACATCAAGGTATCATGTACAACACTGTATTCCATTTACTCACTTTATCATAAGAATTTTCGCATTGTCAATGGGTTTTGAGTTCATGTTGCCTGTGAGATAAACAGCAATAATCATGGTCCTTTGGAACAGAAATGTGACTTCAAAGTGGGCATTTCAACCACACAATTTTTAATAGTTGCTGAGAAGTCATCATTTATAATTTTTTGGGGTCATGTTGCTGTGAGATACACAAATAAATTTATGTCCTTTGGGAACAGAAATTGTGGCTTCTAAGTGGCAATTTCCCCTCACAAATTTTTAATAGTGGCTGTAACGTCATATTTAAATTTTTTTGGGGTCATGTAGCTGTAGATACAGCAATAATCAAGTGTCCTTTGTAACAGAAATGTGGTGCTTCTAAAGTGGCATTACTCCCTCACAATTTTGTTAAAACCATTAGGCTGAGAAGTCTTTTATAAATTTTTTGGGTCATGCTGCTTTGAAATGCAGCAATACTTCAGGACCAATATAAAAAAAATGTTGTATCTAACAAGACATGTAGTTCTTCACAAATTGAACCAAAGTGGCTCAAAGGTCATGCTTGAAATTTTTGGGGTGGCATTATTGTTTTACATGCAGCTATACTAAAGTGTCCTAATTATAAAAAATGTTGTTTCTAACAGACATTTTGTTCTCACAATTTGACCAAAGTGGAGCTCAGGGTCATGCTTTAATTATTTTGGGGGCATTTGCTGTGACATGCAGCTATACTACATGTCCTATTCCTAAAAATGTTTTTCTAACAGACATATTGATCTTCACAATTGTCAAGTATGGCACAAGGGTGAAAGGTGCGGTCAGAAACAGGAATAGTAGGACACCTGTTAATGGACACATATTGCAAAATGGTGACATGTTTTTTTACAAAGATCTTTAACAAAGCAATCAATCCCCGAATTGAGACAACCCATTTACTACAATGAAAAAAAGAGAAAACAAAGACATGGTGTGATTACCATCCTATTTTAAAAATGTTGTTTTCTAGAATTAAATTACTAAAAAACTTTGCATGTACAAAATAGCTGTATGTAAAAAAATTACCCTGAATTGTACATTGGAGGTACAGGAAAACTTGACCAGATTGTAGGTTATTCAGAGGACATGAGTAAAGGAGCACTGACAGAGAACAAAGTACAGATACCATTTCCTCCAGACACGTTGAGTAAAATGTAGAAAATGAACGCCAAGAAAAAGGGCACCTGTGTAACAGAGCGTTTAACCAACAAGTATTCAAGTGAAGCTCCAATTGGTCCACACCTCATAAATAGCGGAGGGGCAATCGCACCACAGGATTGACTGTGTACAACAGAGAATGCTGGAGTTCTTCACACATCCGCTTCCGCGAACTCTGCTTCAGCACGACAGTTTTCGTTGCTTGCGCATCAGTGGGCATTTAACCTGCGTTTTAATAGATGACGGACGCCCAGCCTGGCTTTTCACCGCACCCAACTGTAACTCCGGGCCCTGGGTCAATCTGGTGGCCCAGGACAGGTTAATAGTCAATGTCCAGTTCAACAGTTCAACTAAAATGGTGGTTGAAAGACTCCTTTGTTTCCGGCACTTTTTAAAATGTGGGGTCCATGCAGGGGTTTGGGGCGTCATTGCAGTGGCCCAGTGACAGGTAAGTCCAATGTCCATTGAAACTAAAAATGTGGAGTTTGAAAGACTTCCTTTTAGCGCACTTTATTAAATGTGGGGTCATGCAGTGATTTTGGGCTCATGCTGTGGGCCCAGACAGGTATAGTCAATTGTCCAGTTCAACTAAATGGTAGGTTGAAAGACTCCTTTTTCCGGCACTTTTAAATGTGAGGGTCCATGCAGGTTTGAGGCTGCACTGGCTGTGGCCCTTGACAGGTATAGTCAATGTCCGTGAAACCTAAAATGGTGTTGAAAGACTCCTTTTTCCGGCACTTTTTTTAAATGTGGGGGTCATGCAGTTTGGCACATGCAGCTGTTCCAGACAGTGATATTCAATGTCCCAGTTCAAGTAACATGAATGGATCAAATCATACTGCCTTCTGGCACTTTTAATTTGTGGTAATGCAGTGTTTAAGGGTTATGCTGTGTACAAGACAGGGATAGAATGGTCCGTGACTTTTTTTCTGTGACTTTATAAACCTAAGTGTTTTGCCTAAGATGTTAGCACGTATCCATTTTGACTGTGTTTGGAATGTTAATTTCAAGATCTCCAGCCTTGTTTGGGTGTAATAATGAAGTGTTTGTTGCTCTCGCCCCATAGACTATAATGGTCATCGCGCATAATCGATGCCTCACTATCGAAAAACCTTTATCGATGACGCGGCTCGACAATCGACTAAATCGATCGATCTCGATAGCCAACGCAATCGCTCAACACTAGTGCCAGGTAGTTCTAAGGCCTTAGATCTATTAGACTGAATAGCGGGGCAGGGCACCAGTAGTGCTCTGCTCTGCAAGGGCCCAGACAGCAGTGAACAGTAAGTTATTTTCGGTATCTGGCCTGGAGTGGCCCCTAGAGACAGGGGAGAGGATGTTATGACAGGGCACAGCCGGGAGAGAAAATTAAGTTACTGTTTATTGCTGACTGGTCCCCTAATGACGGTGGGCCCCACTACAGCTGCTATGGCGGTAGTTCCATCACTGTTCTTGCTTATCAGTCTCCCTTTCTGTAAACTCTTTCCTCTTTAATTTGTCCTGAAAGTAGCACCAAGGCTTATCTTTCTTTCTAGATGCTATACTGATGTCTTTACCCTGTGTAAGTCACTGCACTGGTTACAGAATTTAATTTAAATTAATTACTCTGACCCATAAAACTATCCACAGTGCTGCACCCCCTTACATCTCCTTCCTCATGTGACACGAACTCTGAGCGCTGCTGATAATCTTCGACTAAACCAAGACTTTGCACGTTCTACACCAGATCTCTGGAACATGTTACCCCGTAAGATCAGGCTAACTCATAATACTCATAGTTTTAAGTGTGCCAAGAGAATACATCTTTTCAGGCAGGCCTACCAAGATCCCTAATTGCCAGCCTCTCACTTTACGGGTATGTTCACACGGCATATTGCCAAACATGCAGGTACACCTTTATTATGGCAGTTAGAGTATGCTCTGCCTCATATTATTCGCATTTTTTGGCACGTAAGCGCACAAAACAAGTGACGGGTCACTTTTTTTTGAGCACACAATACACCCCGATAAATGCAATCATAAAATCATTGTCGTTTGAATAATGACAATGAATTTACACAGCACTCAATGAGTGCTGAACTTGACAAATGATTTTACCGTATTTTCGGGGCATACTTTGGCGTAATTATGCACTAAAGAAAGCCCCACAAGTAGTGTGTTGTGTGAACATACCGTAAGTCACACACATTCTTGACACTTCATGCACTTGGACACTCAAAGGCAATTACCTGTAAATACAGTAGATGTTTTGTTTGGGTGGCAGGTTCATCAACTTTTATGTATACTACCTCATATTTCTGAAAAATGGTTGGATCAATGTATAGACTAAGCACTACTCCCCTTTTTTCTCACACCTACACCCACATAGATTATAGGCTCTTGCGAGCAGGGCCCTCACACCTCTTTTTTGATCTGTAAGTAGTTTTCTACTGAGTAATGTTTGTTTTTTTGTCTGTACTTATACCCTTTTGTAACGATAGGAGTAGTGGATCCTCTGGACCACCGCAAGCGGTGGTATAGGCCACGCCAAGGAGTGGAGTCTAAGTAGGTCCCGCTATTCACCAGAGCCATACCAGGTCGCTACTCCTGACGCGACTTGCTTGCGGTGGCAACCAAGATGCAGCGAGATACCGAATCGTAACACGAAACTCGTAGTCAGGGTCAAGCAGACAGGTCAGGGCAGATGGCGAAGCGTCGGAAACACAACGAGACACAAGTTTCCACCCCCCCCCCCCCCCCCCCCCCCCCCCCCCCACCCCCAATTTATACACCCCCAAACGGTGTTTAGGAACGTTTTCCTTATGGCCGAGGCAACATAGATCCAGCAAGGAAGTGACGAAGGATGTGGCAATATATAGGGTCAGTGCCGGGCAATAAGCCAATTACCGGCGTGCTGGCCCTTTAAATCTGTGAGAGAGAGCGCGCCCTAGGGAGCGGGGGCGCATGCACCGGCTGGCATAGAAAGGCGGCAGGACAGGAGCGCGGCTAGGTAAGTACCCAACAGCATAACGAGTGTGCCCGCAGCCAAACACGTGGCCCGCGGTGCCACCCGTTCCCAGCAGTGAGCCAGAAGAGGGGACACGGGTGTGCACGCAGCCAGTGAGTCGGGCTGTGGGACCACCCGTAACACCTCTAAACCTAAGTCTACACAACATTGATTTACTGTCTGATTTTTAAGCAGATTTGGTACTTAAAATCTGCAAAATAATGACATAATTAATTCCTATAAACCTCAATAGAAAATCTGAGCTGTAGTCTTTAGTAGTCTTTAGCTGTAGTTTTCTGAGGACGGATTTCAAATTTTAAATCTATTAAAAAAACTTGTTCTATAATCCGTCATTTCACTTGAAAAAACTGGCTACAATGTTAATTGACCGGTCAAAATTACGAAAACAAGAAACTCAAAAAAAAAAAACAAAATAATAAAAAAAAAAATTTACAAAGGTCGCTGAAAATCCGCGCAAAAAAAAAAAAATGCAGTAAAAACAAAAAACAATTGTAAAATGCTGGTTGGATTCAATAACAGAATCCAAACAGGTTTAATTGAGACTTACATGTGCACATAGCCTAAATTGTAAAGTGCTGCAGAATATGTTGACCCTATATAAATAAAGATTATTATTACACCTTGTGCAAGTGTTTTGTTGGGATTGTTCCTTATATGCAGATTTGGTTCTGTTATTTTTTAATATATACTAATAAAGGATTATTTGTAAATAAGAAGTACAACCTCCTTTGTTTTTTGTTATATGCTGTATATGTTATGTGGAAATTGGTAATGCGCTCTATTTTGATTGTGTTGTCCATTATTGGAATCATTTAGTCAAATATGGATTTTCTTCCAACTCCACTCCTCAAAAAATGTGTTGCATAAAATGGCACAATAAAAGACCATTGTATTATACAAGCCTTTCATACAGCTATGTTAATGAAAAAAATAAAACAAATGTTTTTTTGTAAAGCAGGGATGGACAAAATCAAAAACTTAAAAGAATCACTTAGGGGTTTGCACTATCCGCAGCCTTTATAACTGATATGCCTTGGGGCCAATGAGCCTGTTGTATATCTCTTATGCGAATTTGCACATGAGACTTACTTGTGTTAATGGTTAGTGTTGAGCGATTGACGTGGTATCGAGATCGATCGATAGTCGATAGTCGGCCGTATCGATAAGGTTTTTCGATAGTGAGCGTCGATTAGAGCGATGACTTTAAGTCTATAGGGAGAGCAACAACATCTTCATTTCATACACAAGCAAGGCTGGAGAATGCTGAAATTAAATCTGAAACAGTCAAATGATGTGCTACATCTTAGGCAACACATTAGTTATAAAAAGTCACCAGAAAATATAGTCACAGACCCATTCACTATCCTGTCTTGTACCACGCATGACCTTAACCTGCTCAACCACAATTGATAAGTGGCCAGATAGGAGTATGATTTGAACCATCATCTTTACTTGAAACTGGTATTTGAGTATCTGTCTTGGGCCACGGCATTGAGCCCCAGACCTGCATGACCCCACATTTAAGTAAAGTGCGGAAAAGGAGTCTTTCAACCACCATTTGGTTTCACTTGGCATTGGACTATTCTGTCTTTCCTTTGTTACACCCATGGGCACAGCATGGAATGACCACAAAACAACATGCTTATGACCCCACATTTAAAAAGAGCCGGAATAGAAGTCTTTCAACACTTTTTAGTAGAATGGACATTGCACTATACCTGTCTGGGCCACAGCATGACACCAGGGCGGAGTGTAACAGTGTGTGCGGTGAGAGCCAGGCTGGAGTCCGTCTTCTATAAACACGCAGGTTAAAATGCCTGATGCGCAGCAACACTGTAAACTGTAGTTCTTGAGACAGAGTGACCGGAAGCGGAAGTGTGAGATACTCCAGCTTCATCAGTACACAGTAATACATGGGTAGAGCTTGTCCCTGTATGAGTGTGGATCACAATTGAGGGCTTCACTTAGGAAATATGGTGGTTAACGCTCTGTTACACCCAGGTTGCTTTATCTTGGCATTCTTTCTCTTTTACTCAAAGGATGGAGGAAATGGTCTATGTGCACTTTGTGCTCTGTCCGTGATACATACTCCATGTCCTCTGAATTACATACATCTGGTAAGTTTTCTCTGTACTCCCTTGTACATTCGAGGAATTTTTTTTACAGCTTATTTTGTTACATTGCAAGTTTTTTTAGATTTAATTCTAGAAAACACATTTTTAAAAAGGTTGGAATCCCACCGAATATCATTTGTTTCTGTTTTTCCTTGTATTAAAATGGGGTGTCTCATACAGGGATTGATAAGCTATGTTAAAGTCTTGCAAAAACAAGTCATTTTGAATACTGTGTTCCATTACCAGTGTCTACCGATTTGTTTCTGACAGCACCAACCCCTGAGCCCATCTTGATAATTGTGAAGAACAAATGTCTGTGTTTAGAAACAAATTTTTTATGAATATGAGCTCTAGCTATGCTGCATGCAACAGAAAATGCCCCAAAAATTCAAAGGAATGACCGTGAGCCATTTGGACAATTTTGAACGAACAAATGTCTGTTAGGAAACAACATTTTTAGGACATAGGACTGTAGTATAGCTTGCATGTCACAGCAAAATGCTCCCCAAAAATTCAAAGCCTGATTGAGCCACTTTGGACAATTGTGAAGAAACAAATGTCTGTTAGAAACAAACATTTTCTATAGAATAAGTACTTAAGTATTAGCTGCATGTACAGCAAAATGCCCAAAATATTCAAAGCATGGGGGGGGGGGAACTCATGAGACACTTTTGACAATTGTTGAAGAACAAATGTCTATTTAAGGAAACAAAATTTTTTTAGATAGGACTGTGTATTGCTGCATTTTCAAAGCAAAATGACCCCCAAAAATTTCAAAGATGACCCTTGAGCACTTTGGTCATTGTTGAAGAACAAAGATGTCTGTTAGAAACAACTTTTTTATTAATAGGACCTGTAGTATTGCTGCATTGCAGCAGCCATGACCCCCAAAAAAATTATAAAAATGATTTCTAAAGACCATGTTAAAAATCTGGTGAGTGAGAAATTGCCACTTAGAAGCCACCTTTTCTGTTCCAAAGGACCATGATTATTGCTGTATTCACGATTAATGACCCCAAAAAATTATAAAATATTGGCCATCTCGCCACTATTAAAAATTGTGAGGGTGAATTGCCACTTAGAAGCAATTTCTGTTCCAAGGACATATTTATAGCTTTATCTCACAGCAAAATGACCTCAAAATAATATTGACAATGGTGGAAAACTTCTTAAGGCTTATAAGTGAGTAAATGGAATACGGTGTTGTCATGATAACCTTGGGTCTTTTACAGTCTCTCACCAGCAAAAACAGCAAAATGAATGTAGGGAAAAGATAAATTTGCAGTCAGAATGATCATTTTAAAAAAAGTTTTCAAGAGGCATTTCTGTTGCACAGGAATGTATGAAAGCTAGACGGCAAAACTAATCGTGTCCTCGGCAATTTGGGGTCACAAAAATCCTCTGGATCCGCCTAGATTCATTTGCTGAAAGTAACCGATCCATTCATCTGTGGAAGCCGGATGCGTTTGTCTGCAATGACTCCTCCTGCTGTGTGAAGGCCGCTCAGATATGAGGCTGGAGCTGGGCAGGACAAACACATCTAGGGGTGTGATGAGCAGCTCGGGCCATTCGTCATTTTGGATACCCAGAAGTCTGTTGGTCCGGAAACATGCAAAACATCGGTGTTGAGACGCTGATAAGTCGTGCACCATGTATTACGCTGATTCGTTGGTTGGATGTGGAGCCTGGCATTAGCATGCGTGGTGTAGGTGGTATAAAAAGATTGCCAGAGGTACCATTAGGTTCGGCCACCTTGCTGTGCCTGCGTAGACTAATTGGACTTAATGCTGTCCCGTCGTGATGTTGTTCCACGTGACATTTGGGACGTGAAGCAGACGCAAAGATGTCTTCCAGTTGAACAATCAGCAACGGTCTTCCATTTTCCTGCATGTTCTCTATCTTTGGGTGGTGGAAGGAAAGTGCTGATTTTTGTTTTTACTCGGGGATCAGGAGGCGTGGCACCAGTAAACTGTTGTTTCATTTGTTGGCTTAATGCGCGTGAATCATGTTGGAGCGAAATGGAGAATCCAAGCCATTCATGTGAGAGATGCGGAGCTAGTTTTCAGCCTCTGGTGTCGAGGGGCACTAGCAAATGTTCTTCTCATATTCCTCCTCCGCCTCAATTTCGCTGCAACCCCCTTTTTTCCAAGGCAGGGACCGTCGGTAACATTGGTAGTTTGGGAATACTACTCTCCTCTCCTCCTCTCCGCTGCTCTGCCCAGTTCAACACAGCCTGACTGCTGATGATGGTGCACCTGAGAGTGATGGCCACCTTGCTCATAGCTCGGACCCGAACCACTGCCTATTGAGACGATGAAATTTGTGAAAAAACTGTCGGGCCTTGTGGATTTGACGGAGAGAAAGGCTCCGTGTCCGCATCTGTGTCCGTTCCTCCTCCGTCGCTGGCGGGACCTGTTGTTTCAGAGTGTCCAACGATCGTTCCAGAAACTAAGATCACCACAATGCTCATGCTGACAAGGGCATTGTCGCACTGACCATTTTGGTGGCTTCTTCAAAACTGGCAAGGATGGTGCAGAGCTCTTTCACCTGCCTCCACTCTCGGTGGTTCAACACCCGAGGTCCGTACCGCTGCTTGTCAGGCCATGTGTCACTTCGTACTGCGTATGGCATTGCGCTGCTGCCACATCGCTGGAGCATGTGGAGGGTGGAATTCCAAGCGTGTTGCCACGTCAACAATGAGACGGTTGACGGGGAGGCCGAGCTGACGCTGCAAACGCAAGCCAGGCGGGACGAAGCAGGGTGCGAACGCGGAAGTGCGAACTCAGACCTTCGAGCCTTCTTCAGCAGGCAGTCCAGACCCGGGTAGTCTTTAGAAATTTCTGGACGACAAGGGTTCATGACATGTGCCAGGCAAGGGATGTGCTCCAGCCTACCGATCTTAAGGGCGGCCAGCCAGATTTCGCCGTTATCGCACACCACCTTGCCTGGCACAAGGTTCTTGTCACCCAGCCAGCGCTTGGTCTCGTTGCTTAGAGCCGTCCACAGCTCCTGACCTGTGTGTGGACGGCCTCCAAGGCAGATAAATTTAAAACCCGGCCTGGTGACTCTGGGCACGTGATGCCAACAGAGGACCTTGGGGGAAAGAGCCCTGCACCATCCCTGCGGTTTTGAAAGAGGTGCGCCGAGCCTGAGAGCCACCGTCACCCCAGAGACATCCACCCAGCTCACCCAGTGAGCTGTCACAGAGATATAGCGGCCTTGGCCGTGCTTACTAGTCCATGTGTCGGTGGTGAGATGGACTTTTCCGGACACAGATGCAGACAACGCGCTTGAAATTTTAGATGACACGTGGCTGGCCAGGGCAGGGCGGCTTTTCTGGCAAAGAAATGCCTGCTCGGCATCTGGTATTGGGGGCAGGCGAGGGCCATGACGTGGCGGAACCCATCTGTGGCCACCAGACGGAAAGGCAACATTTCCAAGGCCAAAAGCCTGGCAATGCCGACATTCAGGCTTTTGGCTTTGGGATGGTTTGGGTTAAAGTGTTTCTTCTGCTCCCAAACCTGGAAGACAGAAGGCTGGCTGCTAGACTGGCGCTGTACGGCGTGCGGTCGTCAAACTGGCGGAAGGAGAAGGGGTAGGATGGTCTCTGGTGGTGTGGTGGTACTCGGGCGACGGTGGAGGCTGAAGCGGAGGCTGATCCCTGATCATGACTCTGAGAGACATGGGCAGCTGAGGAACGATTGCGTTGTGTGGGGAGGAGGAGGAGGCGGGAGACAGAGGGGTGATTGTGACAGTGGTTGGAGTCTCGGCGATCGGGCTGGACCTTTTTTGGCCAAGTGTTCCCTACATTTCAACGCATGCATTCGCGTGCATGTGATAGACATGTTGGTGGTGGTAAACAACTTAATGGTTCTTGTCTCCGTGTGTACTTATGCCGTTTACGGCAAAAAAAGGCGGGCATATGACATCGTGGGTGAATCAGCAGGCTTCGCTCAAAGATGGCCCAGGCTTGAGAGGTCATGGACCTTTTTGACGGCGTTTAGCTGAGGAGCGGGGTTCTGCGTGGACCGTGGCTGGCCCAGGAATCATATCAGCGGACTTCTGCGACCCGCCTTCTCCATTTTTGTGGCGGGACCGTATGACACTACCCCATCGTCTTCCTCCTCGTCCCATGATGAAGCGCTCGCAAGCAAATTCTGCAGAAGAAGGAAATAGACCAGGATGGGATCCGCAATGTCGTCATATATCATCATCAACACAGGTGACTTGGGTCGTCTGACTTTCTGCATCCAGAAGCTGCGGGGCTACAAGCAAGGGGCACTGCAAGGCGTTTCCCGGACCGCCCGGGATTTTTCCGATTGACCGGCTTCCACCTTCACCTCCTCTGATGGCATCAGTAACTGGCGTCAGAGCAGAGAATATCATCCTTTTTGGCCTCTTGATCTTTTAAAACATGCCTTCTGACCCCAACCGCATTTTGTCATAAAGAGGTCTTTAGAAAATGGTTATCCACAGTGGTGGGTACACGAGTTGACATTTGGGCTGGCTTCATGTTGGACAGATGCTTTGATGCTGATGACGACATTTGTGGCAGTGACTGCAGAGGACGAAGGAGAGGTAAGACATGCTAGATGACAGGTTGCTTTAACCACTGAACAGGGACAGATTGGCGACAGATAAAGTTCGTTTTACTTAGATTCACGGGCCTGACCCAGCGATGTAAGGCCTGACGGTCCTTGCAAATGACGATCCGCGGGCATGCGTGTTGTCGCCAGCACTGGAAGGGAGCACCTTCTCTGTACCACTACCTCCATGTGGTACCCCCTCTTTGCTCGTTACCAACCCCTGCATTTCGCTCCATGTTTATAAATTATAAAAATTGAGAAGGTTATGGAATAGTTTTGGAAAGGTCTTCTTATTAAAAAGACGGCAAATCACAGCTATTCTCAAATTCCATCTAATCAAATACACAAATTTGCTGGATTCAAATTTTACTGCAAGGTAGGTCTAAAACAAATATGGACGAGGGCAAATGTCCAATAAAACACGTATCTGTTATGTTTTGGTATTAATAACGGTATTTTTTGCACACTTTCAATTCACCTGTGGTGAATATAGAATTGCTGTTTTAAGAATTACGTTGAATGCTGCGGTCAATGAACAGTGCTGGAGGTGCGCAAAAGTCCAAAAACACGTAACTGTTATGTTTTGATATTATAAAACGTGTATTTTTTCGCACCTTTTCAATTCACTGTGGTGAATATAGGAATTGCTGTTTTAAGATTTACGTAGATGCTGCGTCAATGAACTGTGCTGGGTCCGCAAAAGTCAAAAAAAACACGTAACTGTTACTGGTTTTTTGTTATAATATATCGGTATTTTTTGATCCTTTCTATTCACCTTGTGGTGAATATAGAATTGCTCTGTTTTAAGATTTACGTAGATGCTGTCGTCAATGAAACAGTGCTGGGTCCGCAAAAAGTCATAAAAACACGTAAACTGTTATGTTTTATATAATAAACGGTATTTCTTTATGCACCTTTCAATTCACCTGTGGTGAATATGAATTGCTTGTTTTAAGATTTACGTAGAAGTCTGCCGGCAAATGAATAGTGCGGGGTGCGCAAAAGTCAAAAAACACGTAACTGTTATAGTTTTGATATAATAAACCGGTATTTTTTGCACCTTTCAATTCACTGTGGTGAATATAAATTGCTGTTTTAAGATTCACCGTAGGATTCTGCGTTCAATGAACAGTGCTGTGTGCGAAAAGTCCAAAAAACACGTAACTTATGTTTGATATTAATATCGGTATTTTTTTGCACCTTTCAATTCACTGTGGTGAATATAGAATCTGCTGTTTTAAGATTTACGTAGATGCTGCGTCAGATGAAACAGTGCTGGGTGCTCAAAAAGTCAAAAAACACGTAACTGTTATGTTTTGATATAATAAAAACTGATATTTTTTGTACCTTTCATTAACCTGTGGTGAATATAGAATTGCTGTTTTAAGATTTACGTAAATGCTGCTGTCAATGAACAGTTGCTGGGTTGCGCAAAAGTCAAAAAAAACACGTATCTGTTTGTGTTTTGTATAATTAAACGTTTTTTTTGCATCCTTTCAATTCACCTGTGGTGATATAGAATTAGCTGTTTTAAGATTACGTAAGATGCTGCGTCAATGAAACAGTGCTGGAGTGCGGCCAAAAAGTCAAAAAACACGTAAATGTTATGTTTTGATATAATAACGGTATTTTTTGACCCTTTCAATTCACTGTGGTGAATATGAATTGCTTGTTTTAAGATATACGTTAGATGTTTTTGCGTCAATGTAAACAGTGCTGGGTGCTCAAAAGTCAAAAAACATGAACTGTTATGTTTTAGATTTAATAAAACTGTATTTTTTGAACCTTTCAATTTCACCCTGTGAGTGAATATTGAATTGATTGTTTTATGATCTACGTAGATGCTGCGTCATTGAACAGTGCTGGGTGCGCAAAAGTCAAAAATAACACGTAAACTGTTATGTTTTGATATAATAAAACGGTATTTTTGACCTTTCAATTCACTGTGGTGAATATATGTATTGATGTTTTTAAGATTTACGTAGGAAGTGTGCTGCGTCAATGATCAGTGCTGGCCGTGCGCCAAAAGTCAAAAAACACGTAACTGTGATGTTTCGTAAGATCACGGTATTTTTGGCATTCAAACAACCTGTGCTGACTACATGATTGTAGGTTGATTTGTGATTAAGTGCAAGGTGGAATACTACAGTGCACAGGGTTGTAATGGGTTTTAAAATTGCAACACTATCTGAAATGTATACTGATTAATAAATAGTGGAGAGTTTTGCAGCTATCCAAAAGAACTGTCAGTTACTTGAAATGATGTTTACTCTAATATATGTTCAGGCTGGCCCAATATCAGGAATATTTCAATAGCAAAACTGTTAATAATTAAAGGATATTTTCACTACAATGTTACATAAGTCTTGGTGAACTTTATCCAGTGTTCTTTATAGATAGAGTTGTCTGTGTTCGCCCGCCCCCCCCCCCCCCCCACTCCCACCGCCGGGAATTTACAGTGGTAGATTCGCTTTTTAAAACTTTCTAGCTAACACATAAAAAAACCACCCCCCTAATATAAAATGTTAAAATTCCCTAATTTAATAAATTGGAAGGATCACGCTGAATTGTAGAGGTTTCTCTGTGCAGATAGACTAATTTTGCTTGAGCTGTTTGGGCCACAGCAGAACGCAGGTTCCTAATCCCTATGAGAGCTGAGAGACACTGAGGCTGAAAAAAAAAAAATCAGGAAACGCTATTCGAGGTAAAAACGAGGTCCATGTGATTTTTAAAGCAAACGCAACCCATTACACATCCCATGTCATGACGTCTCGCACAACATCTCACCCTGCCTCTATTTCTGTAATTGATTTGCTGGCCGCCAAAATTACAGGTGAAGCGCCGAAAAAAAGGGCGCGATCTTTATAGATGATGCACAGTTTTTACCTTATTTATCGCATGATCTGGAAAATTTCGTTCACCATGCACAAATCCTTGACCGATTTTCAAACTTTGTCGATAAAAATCGCTCAACACTATCCAATAATAAAAAAAACAAACAAACAAAAACAATACCACAAGATTTTGGCCTACGTTCACAAAAGCATTTTCAAACACCTTCAACCTATCTCTGACTTTGTCTTTGGTCCTAATTAGAGATGGGCAAATCGATTCTAACAAAGTGGAATTTGTTTAGAATTTCAGGAAAACTTCGATTCTGCATGAAGGCGAAGTTTATGGTACTACGCGGGAATGAATCATCTTTTTTTCTAGAATGACCATGAGCACATGGCGTGACATGGGGTAGAGAACTCTGGGAGGAAAAAAAGGAATAACCCTCAATGCTCTGCCAGAATAAAGCCACTCAGCAAAAAGGGGCTTCTGTCACGTCACAAGTCTATTAAGAATACAGGACGGCCCTCTTAAATTTTCCATTTGATCACTGTGTCTCCTGTCAATAAGCATCTATCTGCTGCAGCACTCTTTACAAAACAAACTAGTTTTTTGAATGACTGGGGTGAAAGACCTTCACAAGTGTGTGTCATATACACACTTGTTACCCAACCAGCGTTATTATTTTGTTTTAGTTTGAGGTGTATTCTCCCTAAAGTCCAGGGTGGGTGGATTTCTGCCTCAATTGCATCCGGTTCACTGTGTAGGGTATTATATCCCCAAGGGTTAATTTATCATCATGTTTGTGGGGTAATTAGGAGGGAAATACAGGGTGTGCTTTTCTGCCCCTATATATGCCTCAATTCCATCTGGTTCACTGTGTAGGTTATTTTATACCCAAGGGTTAATTTATCGTCTTGTTTGTGGGGCAATTTTGAGTAAAATACAGGGGGCGACATGTATGAATGGCATTTACGCCTGTTTTCTGGCGTAACCTGCGCCTCACCGGCCCGAATCCGCTGTCGGACGCAGGGATGCGGTGTTAGGCGCAGCGTTCGCCACTTTCACCTGCGCCCCGCATGAAGGGGCGTGCAATGGGAGCGGTGTGGGCGTTCCGGGGCGGGATGCGGCACGCTTGAAAACTCCGAGGCATGTACGATTGCGAGTCGGCAAAGTGCGGCGCATTGCAGCGCTTGGCAGCTCCGACAGGCAGACCTAGTTGATTCTGGTCTAAATGAGCCGGAGGATGCGAAGTGAAGCGAGAACGTAACATGAGAGGAAGCATATAGAAGATCGCAAGAGAAATCTCGGCGCTCAGCGCCGTGCGGCATGGAGTATGATTCCGAAAAAAATGTCTTTATAAAGGCGTAAAACATTATCAGTAAAAAGAGCTCAAACCTCAAAAATAAAAAATAAATAAAAAAATCACTTTCCAAAAATCTAGAACATCGCTACATCAGGAATTAGGATATTGGAAATTGCCGGGAAATACAGTAATTCAAATTCTGGAAGCTATTCTCATTGGTCGGCAGAAACCAGCCAATCAGAATAGGAGCGACAGTGAACCATTAAAACCTATGGAGAACTATTGACCAATCAAAATCAAAGGTGGGAAAGTTCAAAATACAGTAAAAATACAGAAAAGAGCTGATTGGTTGAGCTAGCGGGGGGCTTGGCTATCTCGGCCAATCAGAATAGGAGCGACAGGGACCCATTCTAACCTATCGAGAAATATAGACCAATCAAAATCAAAGGCGGGACAGTTCAAAATACAGTAAAAATACAGAAAAGAGCTGATTGGTTGAGCTATTTCATTGCCCCGATCTCTCCATAGACTACAATGGGACAAGTAGCTCGCGCTCTGATTGGCTGGGATAGCCAAGCCCCCGCTAGCTCAACCAATCAGCTCTTTTCTGTATTTTTTACTGTATTTTGAACTGTCCCGCCTTTGATTTTGATTGGTCAAAACGTCTCCATAGGTTTTATTGGTTCACTGTCGCTCCTATTCTGATTGGCCGAGATAGCCAAGCCCCCGCTAGTTCAACAAATCAGCTCTTTTCTGTTTTTTTTCTGTATTTTGAACTGTCCCGCCTTTGATTTTGATTGGTCCAAACTTCTCCGTAGGTTTTAGTGGTTCACTGTCGCTCTTATTCTGATTGGCTGGTTTCTGACGACCAATGAGAATAGCTTACAGAATTTGAATAACTGTATTTCCCGGCAATTTCAAATATCCAAATTCCCGAAGTTGAGCCGTTTTGGATTTTTGGAAAGTGGTTTTATCTATGTATTTTTTTTAGTAGGTTTGAACTCTTTTTCTGATAATGCTTTAAGCCTTTATAAAGGCAATTTTTTTATTCATACTCCACACGGACATGTTTAATGATTTCTCGCTGTTTTCCAGCCTGTTTGAATGGAATACATATGAGGCGAACCCCCTTCTGCCCCAAAGTCCCGAAACTGCGCCCCCACACACGGGGCGAGGCCCCGGTTTGGACTTTTCCCGCTTGTAGGGCGCACCCCCCTGGACACCCGAATCTTAGGGGCAGCGCCGCACTGCCCCCAAACTCCCCGCACTGAGCCCCCACACTGGCGAGGCGGGGGGACTTTACTGTTATGTTGGGGCCTACCCGGGTGGCGAATCTTGGGACCCCGCAAAAGCCCCAAACATCCCCCAAAAAGTCCCGCACTGCGCCTCACACACGGCCCGAGGCGCGGCGGACTCCACATAGTATTTTGGGAGGGGCCCCCAGCCCCGGGAATAAATCAGGTGAAAATTTTGGGGGAAGGGGAAAAGGGGTTAAAAAGGTGCGCCCGACTTTTGGCGAGTTCATACAGTCCCCAAGGGTGTGTATTTTTAAATATATAGAAAAAAATCTTTTTTTAAAAACGAGCTGTTTTTATTGTAAATTTTTGTTTCAAACAGTATTTTCCAAACAGAGATTTTGGCAGGCCCTTAAACACACGAGTAGAAAAATTGTTCCTGGGTAGGCACTGGTACGCACATTAAGGGGGACATCCAGGGGTTTCGGGAGCTTCCGTTGTCATTTTAGGGGCCCGTGGTTAATACACCAACCCAAGGTTTTTGAGGGTTTTGATTTGGGTTCTTCCACTTTCTCCAGAACATTGACAACCCCAGCCAAAAGAGTTGGGGGGTGCATCGCCCAAAACCCCTTTTTTTTTTTAATTTAAAACAAGTAAATTTTTTAAATTTTGAAGGATAGATAGGGTAACCTTGGGGAAAAAATAGGAAACAGTCTTTTATAAATATTCCCCTTTGTGAAAAACTTTGGGACACTTTTCGAGACATTTGGAGGAAAAACCCAAAAACCCAAACAGCAATGAGTACAGTTAAGTAACAGGGGGTTCCCCCTATCCTAAGGCGGGGTTGGAACCAAACATCCCTGAAACCCGGGGCGGGGAAAATTTGACTGGAAACATTTATAAAAAACCCCATACGGTCCCGACTAAAAAGTGTTCTAGAAAGACCTATTAAATTTCTTTTGAAAGCTGGTGAGCTCGGATTAGGGGGAATCCCCCCTTTTTTGCAAAAAAAAAACCAAAACCCAAAAAGGGGGAGGAGGGGGGAAATGATCATGCAAAAGGGGTCAGGGAGTAAAGGGCTCGCTGGAGCGTCATAAAAAAGGGGCCCCTTTAAAGACCCAACTGTGCCAGAGGACTCAACACCCCCCCCAAGATTTGACCCAAATTTTTTTTGAACTTGTTTTTCGTTTAAATAAACCACTTCAGGGCGGAAAAATTTTAAAAATTGATAAGCCCCTTAAATTCGCTCCCGTGGGGGGGGTCTAGCTGAAACCCCATGTTCGGGGCAATAGCTTTTCTAGCTAGTAAAAAGCTTCAGTTGCAAAGGAGGGGGGATGTGGAGCAAAAACCCAGGCCGTTTTGGTTTTCCGGCCCAAAATTAAAAAATTTCCAGGGGGGGTAAAGGGGGACTGGAACCCCATTGTGTCATTAAAGGGAATTGGAAAAACCCTTTTGGGCGGAAAAAAACCCCCAAACCCCTTTGGGGAAAAGGGCCCCATACCCAAAATCCCAAAAAAGGTCCTAAAAGTAATTATGGCCCCTTAGGAAAACCTTTAAAAACCTCAAATTTTTTCCGGGCCCCGGAACCCTTTACACAATTCGGGTGTAAAATTTACGCCCTATGCAATATATAAAAACGCGTCATTCGATCATTAAGTTTTTAAAGAGACCTCCCTAGGGGGGAAGATTTACAGGGTCCCCCATTTTTTTGTCCGTCTTTGGGGGCCCAGGTCCCCCTCCCCCCCTTTCCCCCGGGAGGCCCTCCAAAGGCCCCCCTTTCCCGGGCTCTGTGTAGACGAATATTATAAAGTGTGAGTTTACATGAGAAGTCGGTGGGGGTGAAAAGGGCAGTACGGGGGGAAGGGAAAATTTTGAAAAAATACAACCTTTCGAATGCCCCAACCCTGAGAATTTTAACAGCTTTTGGTTTTATCCTGAGATAGAAAACATTTGGGGAAAGTTGGGGAGCCCAAATTTCCCGCTGAAAGCTCCGGAAAGGGTTTTTTTGAGACCGGGCGCTTTGCAGATTTTGGGAGTTTGAAACCCCCAACCCCCCCTCTTTCCCCCAATTAAAAAAAAAATGACGGGCCCAAAAGAAAAATCCGGGAAGGGGGTTTGCGGGTGAAATAGTGGAGAAAAACAGGTTTTTTCCCTTTCTGAGTAATATAGCCGGCTTTACTTTCTGCCAAACCATAACCCCCTTGCCTCAAAAGGAAAGTGCGTAGTTTCCAAACCTGCCAAAAGCCTTTACCACGGGAAATTAAAAAGTTGAGGGGGTCCCAAATATCTACGTTTTAAAGGGGAAACGTTTAGAGTTTGAACCCCTAAGCTGTTCCTCCGTCCCCCCATCACCCAAAGGTGGGAATTTGCCCTTGCCAAGATTAAAAATTTAAAATGTCCGGAAAAATTGTGCCCTCCCTCGCCCCAATGTCCCCTTTTAAAAGCAATCACTTTACACGGGGGCTGGGGTCCCTCCCATAAAAACGCAGCAGGAGACTCCGGATTCGAGGAAAGATTTGAATGGGGGGGTCCCCACTGGCGCTTGTAAAGGGCACAAAAAAGAATTTTGGGGAAAAACGGGCACCATCTTGACCCAAATTTTAAAAAGGGCCCGGGCCTTTAGAGAGTTTCCCAGTTTGTTCCAGCTTTTCAATTTTGCTTTGCAGGAAGTCCCGCAAAAAGGATTTTAAATTTTCAAAATTTCAAACTCGTGGACGATTCGAGTTTGTTTCCCAAGTTTAAGTAACTGATGATGCCCAAAAAGGGGGGGGACTAAACCGGGGCTTATTTGTGGGGACGGGGGTTTCGATGGGGAAAAATTTTAGTTTTCCCCCAATTGATCCCAATACCCGGGGAATGATCCAAATTCCCCGACCCCCTTTGTAAAGTAGAAGCCGGGGAAAGTCTGTGCATCGGGCAAATAAAACAGTGTGTCGTCCAAATATTAGGCTAATTTTTTCAAAAAAGGGAAAGGGGCCCCAAAGATAGCCTCTATTGCCCCCTTGGTGTCGATCTCACTTTGACCGCCATGGGTTCCATTTCCCCGGGGCAAAAAGTAGGGGTGAGATGGGGACCCCGGTCTCGTTCCGCGGCGCTTTTTAAAAAGGGCTGGGGATACCCACCCATTAACGGGACACCCCCGGGAAACAGGTTTGTGTAAAAACACCTTCACCCAGTTTTATAAAGGGAAAAGGGCCAAAACCCCAAAAACCCCTAAAATTTGTGGGGAAGGGGTTTGGGACCTTTAAATGGAGCCCCGAAAGCTTTAGTTTTTTCTAGAGGATACCATTATCCTAGAGCCCCACTTCTTTCATGAGTACCCTTTGCAGATTAGTGAATAATCGCTCAAAATTTAGGGCCGTCGCCCTTTCCCGGGAATAAAGCCCGTTTTTCCCCCTGTATGGACCGCCCAGAAAGGACCTTTTAAACCGCCTGGCGAACAATTTGGGAAAAGATTTTAACATCCTTCTAAAAGTAGTGGATGGGACGGTAGGACTGCAAAACCCGGGGGGTCCTTACCGGGTTTGGGAAGGCCCACAATAAGGGGTTTGGGGTACAGAAAAGGGAGAAGGGGGGTCCCCCAAATACTGAAATTGCCGCCGGGAAAAAACTTCCGTTGTTTGGGGCCAGGGGGCTTTCTTTTTTCTTTGTAGAATTCGAGGGGGAAAAACCCCTTCACTCCCCGGGGGATTTGGGACTTTTTGGGAATGGTGTATGGATTTTATTTTTTTCTTGCCACAGTGAGGGGGCTATCCGGGAATTCTCTCGCTCCTTAAAATTTAAAGGGTGGGGGGGAGCTTTTTTGTGGGGACAGGTATTACCAATCTCAGAGGATGAGACTGGGGATTTTTTGAGGAATATATTTAAAAGGTAATAATTACAAAATTTTCCCCCCAGGATACCCGGAGGGTCAGGATGCAGGCCCCATCAGGAGAGCCCAAAACCCCCGAGATCACCGGGGGGGCTCAAAACGCCCCCGGCCTTGCATCCCGTATCTGCCACCCCCTACCCCATCCCTGAAGTAAGTTTGGCGGTTTAAAAAATTTTTTTTTTTGGGTGCTTTAGAGGGCAGAAAAGTATGTAAAAACCCTAACCCGGGCTTGCCATTCATCTCAATTTTCCCGGGAAAGGGGTTCTAGTATAGTGCAGCTCTGCCTCCTTTCACATCCCTGGGCCAAGTTGTTTTTTTCACTTTTTGAGCCAGGCCTCCAAAGGGTCTTTAAATGGGCAGATGAAAAGGGTTGCCCCTGCATGGGCCCTTTAAAAGGGGTTTTCCCCAAGATTCCCCCGTCGATGCTACCCGGGCATTACCCTAAAAAAAAGACGCGCCAACTTGCCCGAGGAAAAGTACTTTTGGCAGGAGGGGAAAATTTTGTAGCCGGGTTGGTTAAAAAGGCCCCAAACCTACCCCCTGGGAGGCATGTTGCCCATTTTTAAGTGTCAGTTTTACCAGGGGGTGACCCGAGACGGTTTCTTGCAGGGGATTTGTGCCTAAAAACCTCAACAAGTGGAAGCAACTTTTTGAGGGAAACCGCCAAAAAAATCGATTGGGAAAATGTAGAGCTTTTAAATTGTGTGGAAAAAAACCAGGAAAAGTATTGGCGCGTTGTTGGATTTTTAGACGCCACGCATCAAGGGACCCCAAAATTATGGGTGGGGAAAGCAAGGGGAGGGGGGCGGGTTCAAAGGGCCCATATCGGAGGGGTTGAATGGGGTTTCAATTTGCCACCCCTTGGGGGATTTTGAAATCCCCTAACCCGGGATGCTGGGGCACAGTTTTGGGTAGGTAGAAAACTTTTTCCCAAATATCTCCCAAATTTCCCCCTGGGGATGAGTATGGGGGGGGAAACATAAACCCCGTTTTTTAATACGGGGGAAAAACCGGGGTTTGGGGGGGAAGCAAATCAAACAAAAGGTCCCTTTCCCCCGTTCATTCCCCCCACCGCCCCTAGTAAGCCAAAAGCGGCCCATACGGTTGATCGAATAGGGACTCCCTGGAAATTTTTAAATGTCGGGGAGTTTTTTAGGCCCAACCCAAACCCAAAAGGGAGGGAACCCAAGTAATGGTTTTTTATCAGGTTCATGTGGTTTTTTGGGGAATGAAACCCCTTTATCCCCTTCGGCGCTTTCAAGCATTGAAAAATGGGGGTTTTTTTTAAATTGGGTTTCTTTTAAAAACCCCCCTGAGGGTTTCCATGTAAACCCAATTGAAAAGAATTGGTAAAAAATTTTGGGACAATTGTTACAAAAAGGTTTTCCCCCCACAAATCAAAGTCTCGAGCCCCCTAAATGGGAGAGTTCCCCCCCCAGCTTGGGGTTTTAGAAGAATGGAAATAAAACCGACCCCAAAAACAGAAACCCGTCAAAGGGGACCCGTTTTAAAACAAAAACCCCCAAACCCCAACCCCCCTTAAAAAACCCTCCCTTCGTTACCCAATGACGGAAGATTGGTTTCCCCAAAATTTTAAGAAAACCGTAGTTTAAAAGAACCAAAAATTTAAAACTGTAATTGTAAAAAGAGTTTTCTCCCCAAATGCACCCGGGGAGGGATCCCCCAGTACCTATATGTTTTTAAAGGAGGAAAATAAAACAAAAAAGATTGCAAAAAAGTTGTTTAAATTTTATTCCCTAAAACAAAGTAAAAGGGTTCTGGGGTATTTAAAAAAGGAAATTTTTATACCCCCCGAAAGGGATAAAGGTGCAAAAGGGGGGGGGAAAAAAAAAAAAAAAAAAGGGGGGTTGGGGGGGGGGAGAAAAAAAAAAAAAGGGGGAAGGGAAATTTCGGAAAGGGCTTTTTTGTTTAAAGGGAAAAACCCAACATAAGAGAAATGCGGGTTTCAGGCAATCTAAAATTATCACCCTAGGGGTCAGCCCCCCCAACGGTTAGGGGGGCCTTTTCTCCCTGGTGGGGGTCGAGTCTCCAGCCAGTCCATGACTTTTTGGGGAAAAGGTAGTAAAAAAGAAAGTTTATTATGGGCCCATAAACTTCAGTTTGGCCGGAAAACAACTGGCATATTTGTATTTTCCCCTTTTTCTTAAACTTTTTTTTGGGCCCCGTGTAAAAATTACCCGCTCTTTTTTTTTTGGACCTGGACCGAGAAGTGGGGGGTACACCAGTTTTTTTAGAGTCCCCAATACTTTTTAGGGCCCTTTTGTTCCTGGAAAATCGGAGAATGGGGGTCTCTGTCTCTAAAAATTTTAGGAGTTAAAGTTTAAAAAAGTGCGCGGAGGAGCCCCGGGGGGGGGGGGTTTTCCCCGGGCGGATCCTTGGGCCCCCCTCAAATGCGAACATGACAGGAAATTGTCTCTGCCATAAGTGGATATTAAAACTTTTTCCCCAAAAAAGGATTCAGGAGCGGGCCCCTTCTGCACCCTTGGAAGGCCGAGGGAAGGCAGGTTGCATCCCCTTTCAGTCTTTTCTCTTGATGCCCCAAGTGCGAGGGGAACCCTTTGGGAATGTTCCTCCACCGTCTTGAATTCGGGGACAAAGGAATAGCTTGATCTTCCAACGTGCTGACACCCCTGTTTAAACCCCCTTTAAATGCTCCCCTTGGGTTTTCTGACCCATCTTTTCGTAGCAGGGAGATTTTCTATCTTTTCTCCCCCTTTTCGGAGGTGAGAGTCGCTTTGACGGGGCGGGGGATAGCGGAAATGGGCCCTTTCAGGGTCCCCCAGCTCGGGGGTTCCGTACCCGAATCCTTTGGCCCTTGCTCTTCTTTTACAGTGGATGTGGGAATCTGTCCCCCCGCCGGGGAAGGGGCCATCCCACGGCAAAAATTGTCAAGTTTTTCCTAGTTTTGGGGAGCGGGTTTCCCCGGAGCCATCAGAGGTAAAAAAGGTTCCACCCCACGTGGGGCCCCTTTGGGGTCAGACAGAGAGGGGGGGGGGGGAAAGAAAAAATTTCGGGGGTGGTAGATTGCACAATGGGGCCCTTTCCGGTTTTAAAATTAAGACCACTACTTCACATTCCACAAAACCCCAGAGGGTTAGTCCAGGTTGCCCTGTCAGATGATAGGTGACCTATTTTAAAAAGGGTGCTGCGGGCCCACCCTTTGGGGGGTTGAGTTGGCAGTCTATCAGGGGGCCTTACACCAATTCCAAATGCCCCCCCGTTGGTTCTTTTTGCCCCAGGAGGTTCAGCGGTTTTGTATGTTGTCAAGGAGAGTTTTAAGGCGGGACCCTATGTTCCCGGTTTCCAAATATGGTTTATAACAGCAGAAAAAAGGTGGGGGACCCCCCCAAAAAAGGTGGGGGTACCGGTTCAGTAGGAGTTTTTAACAGCCCTGTTATCGAAAATTTCAGATGTTTAAAACCCGGCCCTTTTTCCTGGGTTTCACCACAGGGGGGGTCCCAAAAGCCCCTAAGGAGAGTTTGGTTCTCTTGTTTTTGGGAGTTTTTAGAGCAGGGGGTAAAAAACTATACGGGCCCCCGAGTTTTTAAAAGAAAAAGGCCCTTCTGAGTTTCCAGTTCGGCAGATGGGAGTGAGTAGCCCCCCCGGGCCAGAAAGTTTTTAAAAACACTGCCCGGGGGACCGGGTTCGGGGGGCCTTATTGCTTTCCCCCCCGCTGGTCAGGGAAATTTAAAATGCCCGGTTTTTGCCAGGGCGGTTCCT
Organism: Phyllomedusa bahiana; assembly: GCA_025379985.1. Lineage (NCBI taxonomy): Eukaryota > Metazoa > Chordata > Amphibia > Anura > Hylidae > Phyllomedusa > Phyllomedusa bahiana. Next base: position 64,624 of record JAODAL010007205.1, on the reverse strand, counting down.
CATGGAAATTGCCGGGGGAAAATTTCCTCACTGCGCAGCCTGAAAAACCGGGCCCCCAAAGGCTCCGTGTCGTTCCCCTCCACTTCTCCCTTCACCGCCGCGGGTTTCCCGAGCGGCACTGCCCCCGCGCGGCTGGGCGCTGGAAAAAGCTCGGGCCTCTGTGATGCAGAGGGGGCAGCCACGCACCCGGGGCGGGCCCAAAACTTTTTCTAGGCGGGGGGGGGAAAAATTGTTGTGCTGGTGGCCCGGGCCCTTTTCCCGGGCACCCCCTTAAGGGTCGCAGGAAAGCCTTCCTAACGCGCTTCCCGGGGCCCCCCGTCACCCCGGACGCCCACGATGCGCCGCACGCCCCCTCTGCTTTTTCAAGAGGGGGTTTTCCCGCGCCGGGGGCCCACCACCCCAAACTTCCCCGCCGGGGCCATCCTCCGGGGGGTCCCTGCTCACAACCGGGACCTCCCACCCCCCCTCTTCTCCCCCGGGAAAATCCCTTTAGTTTCGGGCGGGGAAAAACGGGAGAAAAGGGGAAAAGGGCCGGGGGGAAAATCGAGCTCTTGAAACCCCGCCCCTGTCCTAAACGTTCCCCGGGCCCCCGCCCCCCAACACAACCCTTATTTTGGGCATCCCGGGAGCGGGTTTCAGGGGTTTCTAAACCTTTTCTCAACCCGCCTCGGGCCCCCCTAGTTGATTTTCGGGTTTCTGCGCATTAATAGCGAGGACGAACTTTTGAGGACATCAGCACTACTTTGGCATAAAAGAGGGGGGCAGCCCATCCGCTTCTTACTTAAGCAGGGAAAAGTGATTTTGGGGGGGGCTGGGGGTTATTTTGCAGGGGTTCAGGCTCTGCATACCAAACTTTTTGAGGAGGACACAGGAGGGAAAACCCACTTATCGTGAATAAAGTAGCCGATCTACTTGGGACCAGTAAAAAGGGCTTCATCATCATCGCAGAAGAAGAGGGCGTCAGCTTCTATTCAGGCAGCGGGGCAGCCAGCAAGTGGGTATTACCGTGAGTCACGGGTTACACAGTTCGGTCGGAAAAAAAAAGGCCTCGGGGAAAGACCACCCGATTGCGGGGTCCAAGAATTTGGGCACGGGGCCCCTCTCAGGGGCAGCAGCGGTAGTGGGCAAAAGTGCGATTTTTGGTGGTAAAATCATTTTCTCAGGGGTGTCCATTTTTTTGTCAAGACACCGGAGGAGTCAAAAAGGTGTATATGTAAAACGGGGGTAAAATTTTAAGCAGGGCCAAAGAACTAATGTTGGCACCACCTCTGCCAACACATAAAGCTCCCCCATCCGGGGGCCGGGAAAGAAACGTTCAAAGGGGTTTTGGTCCCCCTGCCCCCGGTAGCATAAACCCAGGGGCAGCCCCCAAATTTTTTAAAGTTATTTTAAGGCTCCCCCCACCTCGGGGGAAGGGGAATTTGTATGTTTTTTCCCATAAATCCCCGGGGTCCAAGCCCTGCCCCCTTCCCCACTCTTTGGCGTCAGCAGTTTTTAAACCAAAGGGCGATTGCCAAGAAAAAGCAGTTTTCGCCCAAATCCCAACCAAAGAGCAAAAATTTGACCTTTTCCCCTTCCTGTCCAAGTTTTTTTGGTACGTTAGCCCCTCCCTTTCCCCAAGTGGGGGAACCTCTGCACCGTTTAAAGAAAAACAAATGGCTCCACCCTTTAAGCCTATTTGTTTTCCCAAGGTGCAGGGCAGCGTGGAAAAGTGGATTTTTAAACTAAGTCGGGGCCCAATACTGCCCCTTTCCCGGCCCACGGGTGAAATTAAACCCTCCCCCCAAACCCACAAATTGGTCAGGAGACGCCGCTTTCCCCCTCCCCCCAAACTTTTTACCCTTCACCAATGCCTTGTCTCCCCCTTTCCACCACCACCTCAGCCCCCCACAAGCCATGTGATGCTCCATCATCCCACATGTGCAGGGCACAGCGGTTCATCATTTATACCCCGGGTTTGTCGGGAGAACAAAGTCACACAGGGGGGGAAACAGTTTCCGCATCAAAACAACACAAAAAAAATTTTTGGGGCTTGCCTCCGCGACAACTGCAAATCAAAACCATTGTGAAAAAACAGGGGAAGAACTTTGGGGGTCCTCGGGACAAGGAGGAAAAGACCAAATGTGCCCTGCATGGCCCCATGTTTTCAATTTTGATTGTTAAAGGGTTTTCTAAAGTCTTCCCCCATCTGCAAGACTTTCAAAAAAAGGGCCAGAAATTTGAAAGGGCACTTCAATCCTTTTCCAAAAAGGCAAGAACCCCCTCCTGAGCCCCGCGGGAAAACTAGGGGAGGGATCCCCGTCATTCCATTCCTTAAAGGGTCATGGAACAGATCCTGAAAAATCTGCGGGCCCGGGGCTGAAAGGTGGCGATGACATCCAGGGATACAAAGCCCGGGTTGGGGGCCCTGAAGGGAAAAGGAAAAAGGGGAAAGGAAAATTTGGAGCAAACCTTTTTGTCTGGAAAAGTGGTTTTTTTTAACTCATGACGGGAGAGGAGGACGTCGAAAAAAGGTAGACGGAGAAGGAAGATGGGGGAAAGGATGAAAACAGACACACTGTGGCAAAATACAGGGAGATGGGGCGGGGATCCCCTCGGGGTCCCCTTGCATGGGATGGCCGCTGCACCCAAATTTTGCCTGGCTAAAAAACAGCCGAATGTCACCCATCGGGCCAAAAGGGATGACTTCGGCTCCCCCTCGCTACCGGGTCCAAAGGGAACCCTTTTTTTTTAAACCTGCCAGGGAACAATCTCAAGTACTATAGAGAAATCCTATGTATTCAGGGGGCCCCGGCTGCTACTGCCCCAAATTGCCCCATCCCCCTGCCCGGGTCTAAACCGGGGGGGTTTTCCTCACCCCTAAAGTACCACTTCCAGGGGGGTTTTTGCGGGTTGGATGGGTTGGGGGGGTGGGAACAGAAACCACCCACCAGCACAACCAAAGGGTCGGGGGACCTTTGATAAAGCAGTTTCCCTTTCAAACGCCTAGTGAGGGGGGAAACCACCGGGGCAGCAGCGGGGCCTGGAGCAGCCCCTTTAAACCCAGCAGGGGTGGCCTATTTGGGAAACACACCCCGGGCCCCCCCCCCCCCACCCCACACTAGAAGACCCCGCGGCCCAAACCTGGGCACCAAAAGGGGAGGTGGGGGAGGGAAACTTGCGGATTTGCATTTAAAAGCTGTCCGGGCCCGGGCCAGTAGTGGGGGCATCGGGAGGGGGGTTGTTAGTGCCCCGGGGCCTTTTTTTTTCCCCAAGGGAGAAGTCATTTGCCCACCCAAAATGGGGAAACACTCACCCGTAAAAAAATTATCAGGCATGCAGGGCCAAATTTTTCCACACACCAATCCTTTAATGCATCAATTAATCACCATGACACTTCCCCCAAAACTTTGAAAATGGTTTGGATTCTTCGGCTACCTCCCTCAGTTTACAAATTCCATGCTGACCCCCACTTTTTCCCCCCAAAATCTGCTGGCCTGCTGCCCCTATCCCAACCCACCATTTTTCCCGGGGACGGTATTGCCACCCACCTCCCCACCTCTCTGGGCCTTTAAATTAAATTCGATGCTCCCCAACCCCCCCTCCAAAAATTGTTCTTTATGTGCCCCCTCTGTGGCCACTCAGGGTTGCTGCCTTTACCCCAAACACCTGCCCATTGCCCTCTGTGGCCTACTGATTTTTGGCGCTACCCCCCTCAAACTGTCCTTGCCACCTGTGGCCTACTAAATTTTTTGCGCCCCTTCTCATCCTACATTTACCTTTCCCTGTACCCAAACTGATATTTTTTGCCACATCCACACCTGTTTTTGTGCCCTCGGGTAGCCTCTCACCTTCGCCAACGGACCACTGTCTCACTTAAAACCCCCTGTTTTTTCATAATGCTTTTTTCCCCCTTTCCCACCCCTCTTTGAAAATTCCCCATTTGTTTTTTTCCCCCCTTTCCCTTTTTAATTTTTCAAAAGGAACGAAAAGGTTTAGGGTTTGTCTATAAATTAGGTACCAAAAGCAGGAGGGGAACAGAACAAAAAAGGGAACATTTAATTTAACACATATACAGTCATCTCGGGTTTGGATCAACAAATTTTTTTTTTTTGGGTTTTTAGCAATACTGTTTATTTTTGGGACTGATTGAAATCAGAAACAAATTGGATAAAAGGGAAAGGCAAAATGTTTAAAGGTTTTGACGATTATTATCGACAAAGTTTTAAATCGCCACGGTTTTTATTTTTGACGATTTTTTCGATTCACGCGAAAATTTTGGGGTTAAAACCCGCGAAATAATCTTTTTAATATCGAAACCATTTTCCCGGAACTTCCTGTCTTTTTAAGGGGCCAAAAAATTACTTAAGAAATGAGCGGGGTAAAGCGGGGTGTGCCGCTTTACTGGGATGTGTAGGGGTTTGGGGATTGGCGGGAAAAATCCCCTGCCCTTTCTTTTACAAAGAAACCCTTCCTGTTCAGCCCCCAGTTTGTGCCCTGGTATCAAAAAGGCAAAAACTTTTGCCGTCCCCCTCTCAAAAACTCAGCAAAACTGTTCTATTTGTTCACACAGACAACTATGTTTTTAAGCTTTTAACATTAAACTTAAGAAAATTTTAAGATTTGCAGTTTTTATTACTAGCTGAAATTTTAAAAGGGAGCATCTAGCCTGTACACCACGGGGGGGGGCCCGGGGGGGTTTTCGGGCAAAACCCACAGACAGACACGCTGGCACAAGTTAAATTTAAAAGGTTTTTTTTTCCCATTTTGGGTGCGGCCCAGTTTTGTTCAAAATCCACCTTTTTGTAAAAAAATTTAATACGGCAATTTTGGGCACCGCAGTGTATTAAAAGGGGCAAAAAAACGCCTTTTATTACCCCGATACTTTTCAAATGGGGTTGGTTTTTTTATTTTTTGGTGGGGCCCAAAATTTTTTTTCATAGGGGCCAAATTTGCACTTAAATTTGAATACAGCAATTTTGTTTAAAGGGCGGTTATTTGGGGGTGCAAAAAAAAACCGTTTGTTATCCTTTATAATTTTTAAATAGCTTTTTTCGGGGGTTTGGGGCCCTATTTTTTTTTTTCAAATAGCCCCCCTTTTAAAACGAAAATTCTGATAAAAAAAAATTCTCTAGAAACTTTTCCCCATTTTTTCCATTGCTGAAAAAACCAATTTCTCATCCTTAATTTCTAAAAATTTTTTATTGCGCTTGGTGAATCTCATTTTTGGCCAGATACGGCACTTTTACGAAAATTTTTTGAAAACTGAAAATTCCAGCCCCTACGGGGCCAATGAAAACCCCTGGGACGGAAGGAAAAAAAATGTTGATTTTGTTTTACTTCTTCCCCCAGACCGCATTTCATGGGTTTTTCCAAGAAACAATTCATTTTTCCCTAATCCTAGTTGGCTTGGGGAATTTAAAGGGGTTTTTTTAAGAATACCCTGTATTTTGCCGTCTTTCAATAAAACCCGTCAAAAACTCTTCCATCCCTTTTTAAAAAATTTAAAATATTTCGACAGGGAGCAAATCAGGGGGTAAGCGAAAAAAGGGGGGGGTGGGACTTGGTAAGGGAAGGTACGGGGGAGAAGATGTCTTCCATGCTTTGGACAAAAAACCATCCCCAGCGGTTTGTCGGTTGTTTGGACCGCGGCCGTCACGCTGGCCCAAGGGCCCGGGTAAACCCCAAAAAAAACCGAACAGCTCCCCCATTTTTTCTTCCCAAGGGGTTAAGCAACCTGCATGCGCACCCCATACATGGGTATTCAAGGGGCCTTTTTAAAACAAAATGGGGGTTTAAAAAAATCCTTTTTTTTTTTTTTTCCGGCACTTTTTTAATTTTGGGGTCATGCGGGTTTGGGGGCTCATGCTTGGGGCCCCCAGGTCGATAACCCAATTTTCCAGTTTAAACAAAAATTTTGGGGGTTAAAAAACCCTTTTTTTTTCGGCCTTTTTTAAACCCGGGGGTCATGCGGGTTTTTGGGGCCATGCGTGGCCCGGGACAATATGTAAATTGCAGTTCAACTAAAATGGTGGTTCAAAGACCCCCTTTTTTCCCAGCATTTTTTTTTAACTGGGGTCAGCAGGTTTGGGGCTCATGCTGTGGCCCAACGGGGGTTCTATGTCCTTTTCACTAAAATGGTGGTGAAAGACTCCTTTTTTTTTTTCCGGCATTTTTAATCGGGGGTTTCAGCAGGTTGGGGCTCTGCTCCTTTCCAAAACAGGATTTTTTAAATGCCCAGTTTAAAAAAAAATGATGGTTCAAATCATATTTCCCTTCTGGCACTTTTTTAATTTTGGGCATGCGGGTTTTTAAGGGTCACCAAATCACATCTTTGGCAGCCAGTGACTTTAAATGAACCCCCAGGGTTTTCCAAACCATCTTCGGCCCCGCTTGGGGAAAAACCCTTAGGCTCCCCCAGCCACTGAGCCACAGCAACGCAGCATTACCCCCCGAAACTTGTCTAGTGCTGATTAAAACCTTGCTCTCCTTCCACTGCCCGACACACGTGGACCTCTTCTACTTCTTAGAGGAAAGAGCCCTAAGTGTTAAAATAGCTAAAAACAAAAATGCAGTTTTGTAGTGTATTTTTGTGCATTTGTGTGTGTTTCTGTAAAATTTTTCACGAAAAATGTGTTTTTTTTTTTGTTATTTATATTGTGTCAAAGCATGTGGAGTAAAAAATTTAAGTCTTGTATTTTGTTTGGGTGTGTTGTATGTACATATTGCATACTTTTTTTATCTGTAGTGGTGGCAATTTGGGGCATTTTAATATGTGTGGGTGTATGTATGTCTATATCTTAGTAAGGTGCAGAAATGCTAATCGTATGAGTAAGCAATTGGGGGATTTTTTAAATAGTGAGTATTCTAATCTGTAGTGATGTCATGATGTCAAATCTGTTGAGTGCTTAGCCCTTATCTGTATGAGTGTGCAGTTTTTCTATATCTGTATGATGCATGTTTTCTTATCTGTAGTAAGTGGCATGTTGTCTATCCGTAGGAGTTGCATGTTGACATTATGTGGTGAGGCATTATGCTATATGTGGAGTGTAAAAGTATGTCTATCTGGGATGTCATTTGTCTATTCTGTAGTGAATGCTTTTATTCATACATATTTATGCATGTATGTCTATAATTTTTGGGAGTGGCACAATTATATAATGAGGTGAGTAATGTAGGGGCTATATATGATGGGTTTAGGTATGTGTTCTTACAGATTTTTGGAAAAGGAGCTTTTTTTTGTTAAATTTTGCAATGAGCTTTGCTGGGGTGGTGTAAAAAAGGGTTTGCCACAATCTTTTTATTTTGCCACTACTCAATATATTGCAGACTAAAAACTTTATTGTGGAAAATTTGGAAAGCGTGTTTATTCTGTGCTGACCCTTGCTCTGTAGGCACTTGTTTCCCTTTTGGGTGATTCAGTTTTTAAATTGGGGTTTCCCAATTTTTTTATTAAGATAATTAAATAAACAATGAGTTTTAAATTTTTGTGCTTTTTTCATAGGGAAATTGGGCAGGGTCGATGCATTTACAAAAATTTTTTGTGATAGTATTTTATTTGGCACACTGTCAGTATTAGTACTTTTAAGAAAAGTTTCCATGTGCGAAAAAGCTTTGGGAAAGTATGATTTACGGAAGTTAAAAAGGGAATAACTTGTAAAAGGGGGGGGGGGGGGGGGGGGGGGGGGGCGGGGGGGGGGGGGGGGGGGGGGGGGGGGGGGGGGGGGGGGGGGGGGGGGGGGGGGGGGGTGTGATTATTAAAGGGGGCGGGGCTTATAAAACTTAAAATCCCCCTGAAAAAATTTTTCAGAAGTTGGCAATACTGTAATGTCACGTATGACGTAGTATACAGTCTGCATGCTGGTGCATTGGGAATCTACCACTTAGGGTCCTGTATAAGGGTTTTACTGCTCAGGCGGTGTACATGGGGTCTACCACTATATAATTAAAATTTGACCAATAGTGACTTTTTCGCGGTGACTGCAAAAAAACGGGTTCCAAAAACGGGGGTCTCCCAAACCCCACAATCTGTACTTTTTCAAACAATATTGGACCCAAGTAAAATTTCAAAACTTTAATAAAGCACGTTAAAAATATATACATCCAACTTCAGGCATTCGGCCATATTGCACAGCATAACCATATACTGACTAATTAAGTAAAGCAAGTACTCAGCGTTTTGTTGCGACCTCCCGGTCGTTCAGGTAAGTCCAGACATATGTCCGTTCATAGATCTAGGAGACGCCAGGACCCAGAGCAGAGATGGCGCAAAAGATAGCAACTTGCGCACGCACCGACCGACGTGCTATGTTTCGGGGTGAACTCCTCCCCCTTCTTCAGGCCTGGGTGTCATGCAGGTTTGGGGCTCATGCTGCATTCCAGGACAGGGATATTCAATGTCCAGTTCAAGTAAAATGATGGTTCAAATCATACTGCCTTCTGGCACTTTTTAATTTGTGGCTGGGTCATGCAGGTTTAAGGGTCATGCAGTGGTGCAAGAAAGGGACAGTGAATGGTCTGTGATTTTTTTTCGGGGTGAACTCCTCCCCCCTTCTTCAGGCCTGAAGAAGGGGGAGGAGTTCACCCCGCAACGTAGCACGTCGGTGCGTGCGCAAGTTGCCATCTTTTGCTCCATCTCTGCTCTGGGTCCTGGCGTCTCCTAGATCTATGAACGGACATATGTCCGGACTTACCTGAACGACCGGGAGGTCGCAACAAAACGCTGAGTACTTGCTTTACTTAATTAGTCCATATACGGTTATGCTGTGCATTACGGCCGAATGCCTGAAGTTGGATGTATATATTTTTAACGTGCTTTATTAAAGTTTTGAAATTTTACTTGGGTCCAATATTGTTTGAAAAAGTCTACCACTATATGGTCACTGTATGACGGTAGTTTACAGTCTGCGCAGCCGGTGTGCATTTGCATCTACCACTATACGGTCACTGTATGATGGTTATATATAGTGTTGAGCGATTACGTTGGCCATCGACATCGGTCGATGGTCGATAGTCGACCATCATCGACAAGATATTCGATGGTCGATGATAGATTATGATCGATGACCATTAAAGTCTATGGGAGAGCAACAGCACCTTCATTCTTACACCCAAACAGGGCTGGAGAAGCTGGAATTAACATCCACAACATTCAAATGGATACGTGCTACATCTTAGGCAACACACTTAGGTTATAAAAGCCACAGAAAAAAAATCACAGACCATTCACTGTCCCTGTCTTGCACCACAGCATGACCCTTAAACCTGCATGACCCAGCCACAAATTAAAAAGTGCCAGAAGGCAGTATTATTTGAACCATCATTTTACTTGAACTGGACATTGAATATCCCTGTCCTGGAATGCAGCATGAAACCCCAAACCCCGCATGACACCCAGATTTAAAAAGTGCCGGAAAAAGGAGTCTTTCAACCACCATTTTAGTTTCACTGGACATAGACTATCCCTGTCCTGGGCCACAGCATGAGCCTCAAACCTGCATGACCCCAGATTAAAAAGTGCCGGAAAAGGAGTCTTTTAACCACCATTTTAGTTTCACTGGACATTGACTATACCTGTCCTGGGCCACAGCATGAGCCCCAAACCTGCATGACCCCCAGATTAAAAAGTGCCGGAAAAAGGAGTCTTTGAACCACCATTTTAGTTTCACTGGACATATACTGTCCCTGTCCTGGGTAGCGCTTGCCCCTCCGTATGGTGCGGCTTGAGCTTCATTTGGAAATACGGTTTGGTTAACGTCCTGTTCCCCCCAGGGCCCTTTTTTTTGCTTCTTTTTCTCATTTTACTCAACTGCTGGAGGAAATTGTCTCTGTACTTTTTTTCCCCTGTCCGTGCTCCATACCCCATGCCCCTTGAATAATACATCGGGTCAAGTTTCCTGTCCTCCTTGTACAATTCGAGGATTTTTTTACCACTATTTTGTACATGCAAGTTTTTTAGTAGTTTAATTCGGGAAAACACTTTTAAAATGGAGGGAAAACCCCATATGTCTTTTTTTTCCTTTTTAATTGTATTAAAGGGGTTGTTTCAATACGGGGTTGGGTAGCTATTTTAAGATCTTGCAAAAACAAGTATTTTGCAATATGTTCATTAACACGCCCTACCTTTTCCCTGTTTCGACAGCCCATCACCTTGACCCATTTTGGAAATTTGTGAAAAAAAAAATTCTTTTAGAAACAAAATTTTTTTAGAATAGGACCTGTAGTATACTGATTCACAGAAAAAAGCCCCCAAAAATTCAAGCATGACCCCTTGGCCATTTGGAAAATTTGTGAAGAACAAATGTTATTAGAAAAAAACATTTTTTTTTAAAAATAGGACCTGTAGTATTGCTGTTTAAAGACATGACCCAAAAATTAAAAAAATGTTTCTCAGCCACTGTTAAAAATTGTGGGGGAAAAAAGCCATTTAAAAGCCACATTTTGTTCCAAAGGACCATGATTATTGCTGTATCTCCAGCAACTTCCCCAAAAAAAATTATAAATTAATTCCTCAGCCCCATTAAAAATTTGTGAGGGAAAAATTGCATTAAAACCCACATTTCTTTTCCAAAAGGGCATAATTATAGCTGTATCTCACGCAACATGCCCTCAAAACCATTGCAATGCGAAAACTTTAAAGATAAAGTGAGTAAAATGGTTTTCGGTGTTGTCATAAAACCCTTTGCTTCTTTTACAGTCTTCCAAAAAAACCACAAAATAAAACTTTTGGGAAAAGAGAAAAAAAATTTGCAGTAAAATGATCATTTTAAAAAAAAATTTTTTCAAGAGGCCCTTTCTGTTTGAAGGGAAGTGAAGTAGCCCGGCAACTAATGGGGGACCTCGGCAATTGGGGGCCACAACATATCAAGACCATGTGATTCATTTTTAAAAGTAAAACATCCACATTTTTTTGGGGAAAACCCGGGGATGCGTTTGTCTGTAATGACTCCCCCACTGTGCTAAAGGCCCGTCAGTATGAGGCTGGTGCGGGGCAGGACAACAACTCTATGGCGTGGCGAGCGAGCTTGGGCCATTCGTCCTTTTTGGATACCCAGAAGTCTAGGGGTCCGGAACAATAAAAAAAACTCGGTTTTGAGAGCAGATAGTCGTGACCTTGATCTTAAGCTGGTCCTGTGTGTTGTTGTGCCCGCATTGAATGGTTGGTGAGATGGAAAAATAAAGATTGCCAGAGTCACCCATTGGGTTTTCTGCCCCTTGCCTGCTGCTCCCGCTACCCCCTATTGGGCACTTATGCTGTAAAGTCGCTGGTTGTTCCCCCGTGACATTTGGGGAAGTGAGCAGACGCAAAGTGTTCCAGTGATCAACAGCAAGGTCTCCATTTCCTGCTTTTTACTCTCTTTTGGGTGGGGGAAGGAAAGTGCTGAGTTTTGTTTTTCCCGGGGACCCAGGAGGGTGGCCACCAGTACTGTTGTTTCATTTTGATGGCCTTAATGCGGGGCTGTTGGGGAAATGGGAAAAATCCAAGCCTATGTGAGAGATGGGCCTTTGATTTCCCAAGCCTCGGGGGTTGAGGGGCATAGAAAAATGATTTTCCCTCTCTTCTCCCCCCGCCTAAAATTGCGCCAACTCTTTCCAAGGCAGGGACGTCGGTAACCGGTGTCTAGGAGTCCCTCTCCTCCTCCTCCGCTCCCTCGGCACAGTTTTTCAACACACCCCGGGCTTGCTGAGATGTGAACCTGGAGGTTTAGCCCCCTTGCATAGCCCTGGACCCCAAACCCACTGCTTAATAAAGACCGATGAAATTGTGAAACTTGGGGGCCTTGGGGATTTGAGGAGAGAAAGGCTGAGATGTCCAACGATCGTTCCAGAACAAGATCCCCCAATGCTATCTGAAAAGGGCATTGTCCGCACTGACCATTTTGGTGGCTTCTTAAAAAGGGGCAAGGATGGTGAGAGCTCTTTCACCGCCTCCACTCTCGGGGCTCAACACCCCGGGGGTCCGCCCGCTGCTTTCGGCCAGTGTCACTTCGTTTGCATAATGGCATTGCGTGCTGACAATCGTGGGCATGTGGGGGGGGAATTCCAGCGTGTTAAAAAGTCAACAATGGACGGTTGACGGGGAGGCGACTGACGCTTGCAACGCAGCCGGGGCGGGACGGGGGGGTGCGAACGGCGGAATGCGAATTAGACTTCGAGCCTTCCTCACGCAGTCCCCCGGGGTACTCTTTAGAATTTCTGGACGAAAGGGGTTCATGACAATCCCGGGGCAAGGGATGTTCTCCGCCTACCCATCTTAAGAGCGGCCCGCAGTTTCGCCCCTTATCAACCCCCACCTTGCCTGGGGACAAAAGGGTTTTTGGCACCCAGCTACGCTCGGTCTCGTTGCGGAGAGCCGTCCACATCCCGACCCGGTGGGATGGTCTCCAAAACAGATTAATTCAACACGGCCTGGTTTTTCTCTGGCACGTGATGCACCCGGGACCTTGGGGGAAAAGAACCTGCACCTCCCCGCGGTTTTTTTAAGAGCGGGGGGCCGAGCCTGAGAGCCACCCACCCCCAAGCAACCACCAGCTCACCCCGTAGGTCCCCGAGGGCATAGCGGGGCCCTTTGGCCCTGTTATAGTCCATGTTCGGGGGTCAGATGGACTTTTCCCCGGCACAGATCAGCAACGCGCTTGAAATTTTTGAGACACGGGTGGCCAGGGCAGGGACGGCTTTTCGGGAAAGAAAGCCTGTCGGCATTGGGATTTGGGGGAGGCAAAGGGGCCCTGCGTGGCGGAACCCCCTCGTGCCCCCAGACGGAAAGGAAATTTCCAAGGGCCAAAAGCCTTGCAATCCAACATTTGGTTTTTGGGTTTGGGTGGTTTGGGGTTTAAAATTTTTCTTCTGTCCCACCTGGAGACAGAAAGGGTGGCTAGACTAGCCCCTGTAGGCGTGCAGGTCATCAAACTGGCGGGAGGAGAAGGGTAGGGTGGTTCTGGTGGTGTGGGGGTACTCGGGCGAGGTGGAGGGAAGCGGGGTGATCCCTATCATGACTTGAGGACATGGGGAGCTAGGAACGCTTGGGGTGGCGGGGGTGAAAGGGACAGAGGGTGTGACAGGGTTGGGGGCCCCGGGGTCGGTCTGGCCTTTTTTTACCAAGTGTTTTTCCATTTCAATCTGCATTCGCTGCTGTGATAAAGTTTGGGGGTGGGTTTAAACCCCCTAAGGTTCTTGCCTTAATTATGCTTTATGGCAAAGGGGGGCAATGACTCGCTGGGTGAATCGAGTTGCCCCAAGAAGGCCCAGGCTTAAGGGCCCGGACCTTTTTTTCGGGGGATAAAGGAGGGCGGGGGGTTTCGCTGGCCGTGGCTGGCGGAATCATATCAGCGGACCTGGACCGCCCCCTCCCTTTTTGAGGCGGAAACCCCTACTGACATACCCCTCTTTCCTCCCCGTCCCGTGATGAAGCGCTCGCAAGCAAATTTTGCTGAAAAGACCCCCTTGGATCCCCAAAACGTCATCTTTTAAACCCCGGTGATTCGTCGCCTGCATTCTGCATCCAGGAGTCGGGCTACAAGCAAAAGGGGGCTGCAAAGGGGTTTCCGACCGCCCCCGGGTTTTTGCGATTGACCTTCTCCTCCTTCTCCTTCTCCTCCTTGATGGGATAGTAAATGGCGTCAGGCAGAGAAAATCATCCTCTTTGGCCTCTTGATCTTTTAACATGCCCTTTTGACCCCACCCCATTTTGTCATCAAAGAGGTCTTCAGAAAAAGGGTTATCCACAGTGGGATAACGGGGTTTACATTTGGGCTGCTTCATGTTGGAGGGGCTGGGATGTGATGAGAATTTTTGGCCGTGACTGGGAGGACGAGGAGGTAAGAGCTGGGTTTAGGTTGCATTAACCACTGAAGGAAAGATTGGCGACGCTGTTCGTTACTGAGATTACGGGCCCTGACCCCAATGGACGGGTGACGGTCCCGCAATGACGTCCCTGGCATGCGTGTTTTCGCCGCACTGGAAGGAGCACCTTTCTCTACTTACCTCCATGTCCACCCCCCTCTTTGCTCGCTTACCACCTGAATACGCTCCATGTTTAGAAAAATAAAAATTGGAAGGGATGGAGTTTTGAAAGTCCTTATTAAAAGACGGCAAATCACAGTATTTTTCAAATCCCTCAAATCAAAAAAAAAGTTGCGGATTCAAAATTTTTTTAAATGCAAATAGATCTATCAACAAAAGTTGGGCCCGCACCAAAGTGAAAAAAACACGTATCTGAAAAAATTGGATAATAAAAAGGGATTTTTTGGCACCTATCAATTCACCTGTGGGGACTACAAAAAATTTCTGCATTCACATTTAGTGCAAGGTCCCCCAAGGAACAAAGTTATGCGCCCAAAAAGAAAAAGCACGAAACGTAATGTATTCATAAAAAAGGATTTTTGGCCCTATCAATTCACCTGTGGTGACTACAAATTGCTGTATTAAAAATTTAAGTGAAGGTGCTCAATGAAAAAAAAAGCGGAGTGCGCAAAAGTGAAAAAACACGTATCTGTAATGTATTTGGATAAAAAAAAGGTATTTTTGGGACCTATCAACCCGTGCTGACTACAAAATTGCTGGTTTAAATTTTAACTGCAAGGGGCTATTCAACAAAGCTGAAATGGGCAAAAAATTAAATGAAACACCTTCTGAAATGTAACTGATAATAAAAGTGGAGTTTTGCACCTAACAAAAAGGGCCCGCAGTTATAGAAAAGATGTGTATCCTAATATAAGTTCAGGCTGCCCAAAAAATCCCGGAAATATTTTAAAAAAAAAACTTTAATAAAAAAGCATTGCAGGAAAGTCTACCAAAAAAGTCTTGGGGAAACTTTATTAAATATTCTTTATAGAGCGTCTGTGTTCGCCCACGGGGCCCCCACCCCCGCTCCCTCCGGCTTTACAGCGGTAGATGCTCCTTTAAATTTTTTACCAACTACATAAGATTTCCAATCTCTGATTTAACTAAGTTGTAAGGATCACAGTAAAGTAGAGCTTTCCTGTAAGAAATGAATAATTTCGTGGCTGTTTGGACACGGGCGAACGCACATCCTACTGCAATGAGACGCTGAGAGACATGGTCATGAACGGGAAGGGCTGTTTAGTAAAACGAGGTATGTGTTTTTTTTCCACCCAATCGAACCATTCCATCCCAGTCATGACGTCGCACAACATCTCACCTTCTCTTTTTTAAAGTGATTTTTGGCCGCCAAAATGACAGGAAGCGCGAAAATGGGCTTTTTAATAGGAGCACAGTTTTTTAACTAAATTAAACGATGATCAAAAAATTTCGATCAACAAAAAAACTGTGCCGTTTTTCAACTTTTCGATAATAATCGCTAAACCCTATTTTATACAGTCTGCAGAATATTGGATAAAAGTTCACCAGACTTGTTAGACTTTGCAATAGCTTTTTTATTAACAGTTTTCTATTAAAATATTTCCTGGATATTGGGCAGCCTAAACTTTATTAGGATACACACTTTTCTAGTAAATACGGTCTCTTTGTTAGGTGCAAAAACCCCCCCTTTTTTATTACCCGTAACATTCAGATAGGTGTTCTTTTTCAATTTTGCCCATTCCACCCTTTTTTGATTATCCACCTTGTACTTAAATTGAATCCAGCAAGTCGACAGGTTGATAGGGGCCAAAAATACCCTTTTAATATCCCAATAAATTTCGTACGTTTTTTTGACTATGGGCACTAACTTTGTTCATTGAGGGGACGTGCACTTAAATGTAAACTGCAATTTTTGTAGTCACCACAGGGGAAATTTATAGTGCCAAAAAATACCTTTTTTTTATCCGAAAAACTTTTTGATACGTGTTTTTTGACTTTGGGCCCAAATACAGCTTTGTTCATTGGGCCCTTGCACTTAATGTGAATCTGTAATTTTTTATTCACCAAGGTAATTGATAGGTGCCAAAAAAAAAAAAACCTTTTATTATCCGAAATACATTTCAGATACGTTTTTTTCACTTTTGGCGCAGGCCAGCTTTGTTTAAGATTACTTTGAGTTAAATTTGAATCGCAATTGTGTAGTTACCCAGGTGAATTGATAGGTGCCAAAAAAAATACCTTTTTTTTACCGAAAACATTACAGATAGTGTTTTATAATTTGGGACTACGCTTTTTTTCATTGAGGCACCCGCACTTAAAAGTGAATACTGCAAATTTTTAGCACCACAGGTGAATTGAAAGGTGCCAAAAATACCCTTTTATTTCCGAATAATTTCAGTAGGTTTTTTCACTTTGGGGCAGGCCAGCTTTTTTGATAGATCA
Source organism: Phyllomedusa bahiana (assembly GCA_025379985.1). Taxonomy (NCBI): domain Eukaryota; kingdom Metazoa; phylum Chordata; class Amphibia; order Anura; family Hylidae; genus Phyllomedusa; species Phyllomedusa bahiana. The sequence goes on along the minus strand of JAODAL010007205.1, from coordinate 48,382 downwards.
CTTTGCAGTTAAAAATTTTAATCCAGCAAATTTTTTTTTGATTTGGGATTTTAGAAACTGTGATTTTCCTCTTTTAAAAAGAGATTTTCCCAAAAATATTCCAACCTTTTTAAATTTGTTATTTCTGAAAATGGGGCAAATTCAGGGTAAGCGCCAAAGAGGGGGGTAGGGCTTTGGGGGTAGAGGTACGAGGAAGGTGCTCTTCCCTCTGGCACAACACCAGCCCCCGGATCGTCAGTTGCGGACCGTGCCTGTCATCGCTGGGTCAGGGGGCCCGTGAATTCGTAAGAACAGCGTGCAATTGTCCCTTTATGGTTAAGCAACCTCTCCAGAGTTTACCTACTCGTCCTCCCCCCGCACGGGCCCCAAATGCTCACGCATCACCAGCATCCCTCCCAACAGAAGGCCAATTAAATCGTTACCCACCACTGTGGATAATCCATTTCTAAAGACCTCTTTGGACAAAATGGGGTTTGGGGGTCAGAAGGCATTTAAAAGATAAAGAGGCCAAGAGGATGTTTTCTTGCTCTGACCCCCATTAAGATGCCATGAGGAGGAGAAGGAACCCGGTAATCGGGCAAAAATCCCGGCGGTCGGAACCCCTTGCAGCCCCCTCTTGTTTTTTACCCCGCAGCCCGGGATGCAGAATGTCGGGGACGAACGAAGTCCCTTGTTGTGTGTGATGACACATTGCGGACCAACGGGGTTTTTTCAGCAGAAGGACGATGGGGGTAGTGTCGTAGGGTTCCGCCAAAAAAAAGGGAGAGGGGGGGTCGCAAAAGTCCGCGAATGATTCCGCCCACCACGGTCACGAAAAAAACCCCGCTCCTCGTTATCCCCGTCAAAAGGTCCGGGGACCTCTAAAGCCTGGCCCTTCTTTAGCAAGCCTCTGATTCCCCGCGATTCAAAGCCGCCTTTCCGTAAACGCAAAAGTAGAGGAAAGAACCTTAAGGGGGTTAAACCACCCCCAAAAATTGTTAGTCACATGCAGGAATGCATGATTGAAATGGAGGCAAACTTGGCCAAAAAAGGCCAACGACGCCGGGCCTCCAACCCTGTCACACCCTCTGTCCCCCGCCCCCTCCCCTCCCCCCCCACCAACGTTCCTCAGTGCCCCATTCTTCAGGTCATGATAGGGTCAGCCTCCGCTTCGGGCCCCACCGTCGCCCGGTACCACCGCCCCACCAGAGCCCCATCCTCCCCCTTCTCCTTCCGCCAGTTTGACGACCTGCATGCCGACAGGGGCCCCATCTAGAGACTTTGTCTTCGGTTTGGAAGCGAAGAAACATTTTTAACCCAAACCACCCAAAAAGCCAAAAGCCTGAATGTCGGCATTCCGGTTTTTTGGCCCTTGGGGAAATTTCCCCTTTCCGTTGGTGGACAAAGGGGTTCTTGCCGTAAAGGCCCTTGCCTCCCCCCAATACCAGATGCCGAGCAGGCTTTTTTTTTCCCAAAAAAGCCGCTCTGCCTGGCCGCCACGTTTCATCTAAAATTTTTCAAGCGCGTTGTTGCATCTTGTCCGGAAAGCCCCATTGACCCCCGCCAGGGAAATATAAGCACGGCCGGGGCCGCTAATCACTGGACAGCTCATGGGGGAGCTGGGGGGTGTCCCGGGGGGTGACGGGGGGCTCTCAGTGGGCGAGCTTTCAAAACCGAAAGGGATGGTGCAGGGTTCTTTCCCCAAGGTCCTTGGTGGATACGTGCCCAGAGAAACCAGGCGTGTTGAAATTAATCTGTTTGGAGACCATCCACACACAGTAGGGCTGTGGCGGCTCCCCGCAACTGACCGACCCGTCCTGGGTACAAGACCTTGCCCCGGGCAAGGTGGTGTCGATAACGGGCGAAATTGCTGGCCGCCCTTAAGATGGGGTAGGCGGAGCCATCCTTCCCTGGCACATGTCAAAAAACCTTGTCGCCCAAAAATTTTAAAAAGGTACCCGGGTCGGGAAAATGCCTCTGAGGAAGGCCGAAGTCAAGTTCGCATTCCGCCGTTCGCACCCTGTTTCGACCCCCCTGGCTGCGTTGCAGGTAGCTCGGCCTTCCCCTCAACCGTCTCATTGTTGACGTGGGGAAAACGTGGGAAATTCCCCCCCTCCACATGCTCTAGTGATTGTGGCTTTAGCGCAAATGCCATTACGCAGTACGAAGTGACACATGGGTGACAAAACGCGGTGCGGACCTCGGGTGTTGAGCCACCCAGATGGAGGGAGGTGAAAGAACTCGCACCATTTCCTGCCAGTTTAGAAGAAGCCACCAAAAAGGTCAGTGGGACAATGCCCTTGTCAGCATAGCATTGTGGTGACTTAGTTTGGAAATCGTTGGGGCATCTGAAAAAAGGTCCCGCCAGCGACGGAGGAGGAACGGACACGATGCGGGCACGGAGCTTTTTCCTCAAATCCCAATTTCTCGGTCTTATTGGCGTGGTTCGGGTCCAGAGAGTGCAAAGGTGGGGCATATCTCGGGTGCATATCTCAGGGAATCGGGCTGTGTTGAAGCTGTGACGGAGGCGCGGAGGAGGAGACGAGGGGGAGGGGAGGTCTCCTTGACACCGATGTTCCGACGTCCTGCCTTGGAAATAGGGTTTGGGGCGAATTTGAGGCGGAGGAGGAAGATGAGGAAGATCATTTGCTGTGCCCCCCGACCAGGGCTTGGGAATCAAAGGGGGTCCATCTCTCACATGAGGCTTGGGCTTTATTTCCTCCAACAAATTTTTCGATAAAGGGCCTCAAAATGAACAAAAGTTATGTTTGGGCCCCCCTCCCGGGGTCCCCGGTACAAACAAAACCAGCACTTTTTTTCCACCCCCCAAAAAGAGGTAAAAGCAGAAATGGAGACCTTGCGGGGGATCAAAATGGAGACTCTGTTGGTCTGCTTTACGTTCCCCCCAAATGTCCGGGGGGAACAATATCAGGAGGGGACAGCAGTAGGTGCCAAATAGGGGGTGCGGCAGCGCAGGCAAGGGGGAGAAGCCTAAAGGGTGACCCCTTGGGGAATCTTTGTTTTTCCCCTCCCCCAAACCTGCAATGAGGGCACAAAAATCCCAAACAAAGAGATCAGCTTAAATCATGGTGCGACTTCTGCTCACAAAAACAATGTTTTTGATGTGTTCGGACCCAACAGACTTCTGGGTATCCAAAATGGACGAGTGGCCCGAGCTGGCTCGTCACGCCATAGAGGTGTTGTCCTGCCCAGCAGCCAGCGTCATATCTGAGCGGACCTTCAGCACAGCTGGAGGAGTCATTACAGACAAACGCATCCGGCTTTCCACAGATAATGTGGATCGTTTGACTTTCATCAAGATGAATCAGGCATGGATCTCTGATGATGTTGTGGCCCCAATTGCCGAAGTCACCGATTAGTTGCCGGTCTACTTCACATTCCTCTTCAAACAGAAATGGTCCTCTTGAAAAATGTTTTTTAAAATGATCATTTCTTACTGCAATTTTTATTCTCTTTTCCCAACAGTTCATTTTGCTGGTCTTACTGTGAGGAGACTGTAAAAGACAGCAAGGTTTCATGACAACACCGTATTCCATTTACTCACTTTATCTTAAGAAGTTTTCGCATGTTAATGGTTTTGAGGTCATGTTGCTGTGAGATACAGCTATAATTATGGTCCTTTGGAACAGAAATGTGGCTTTTAAGTGGCATTTCTCCCTCACAATTTTTAATAGTGGCTGAGAAGTCATATTTATAATTTTTTGGGGTCATGTAGCTGTGAGATACAGCAATAATTATGGTCCTTTGGAACAGAAATGTGGCTTTTAAGTGGCATTTCTCCCTCACAATTTTTAACAGTGGCTGAGATGTAATTTTTATAATTTTTTGGGTCATGCTGAATTGAAATTGAATTATAAAAAATGTTGTTTCTAACAGACATTTGTTCTTCACAATTGTCCAATGTGGCTCAAGGGTCATGCTTTGAATTTTTGGTGGCATTTTGCTTTGAAATGCAGCTATCCTACAGGTCCTATTATAAAAAAATGTTGTTTCTAACAGACATTTGTTCTTCACAATTGTCAAGAGTGGCTCAAGGGTGATGGTGCTGTCAGAAACAGGAATAGGTACGACACTGTTAATGGACACATATTGCAAAATGACTTGTTTTTGCAAGATCTTTAACATAGCTATCAATCCCTGTATTGAGACAACCCATTTAATACAATTAAAAAAAGAGAAATAAAGACATGGTGGGATTCCATCCTATTTTAAAAATGTGTTTTCTAGAATAAAACTACTAAAAAACTTGCATGTACAAAATAGCTGGTAAAAAAATTCCTCTGAATTGTACAGGGGAGGTACAGGAAAACTTGACCAGATGTAGGTTATTCAGAGGATATTGGGTATGGAGCACGGACAGAGAACAAAGTACAGAAACAATTTCCTCCAGCACGTTGAGTAAAATGAGAAAAAGAATGCCAAGAAAAAGGGCCCCTGGGTGGAACAGGAGCGTTAACCACCAAATTTTTTTCCAAGTGAAGCTCAATTGGTCCGCACTCATACGGAGGGGCAAGCGCTACCAGGACAGGGACAGTATATGTCCAGTGAAACTAAAATGGTGGTTGAAAGACTCTTTTTTTCCGGCACTTTTTAAATGTGGGGGCCATCCCGGGTCGGGGCTCATGCTGTGGCCCAGGACAGGTATAGTCAAGGGTCCATTTTAAAACTAAAATGGTGGTTCAAAGATTTCCTTTTTCCGGCACTTTGAATCGGGGAGTCATGCGGGTTTTTGGGGCTCATGCTGTGGCCCGGGGACATGGATAGTCAATGTCCGGGTTCAACTAAAAATGGTGGTTGAAAGACTCCTTTTTCCGCACTTTTAAATCTGGGGGTCATGCAGGTTTGGGGCTCATGCTGCGTTCCAGGACAGGATATTCAATGTCCAGTTCAAGTAAGATGAGGGTTTCCCAAATCATACTGCCTTCTGGCACTTTTTAATTTGTGGGTGATGCGGGTTTTAAAGGGGTCTGCTGTGGTACAAGACAGGGATAGTGATTGTGTGTTTTTTTTTTTCTGTGGCTTTTATAACCTAAGGTGTTGCCTAAGATGTAGCATTATCCATTTGACTGTTGTGGATGTTAATTCCAGCATCCCCACCCCTGTTTGGGTGTTAGAATGAAGGTGTTGTTGCTCTCCCATAGACTTTAATGGTCATCGCTCATAATCGACTGCTCACTATCGACTATCTGGCCGATGATGGTCGACTATCGACCATCGACCGATGTCGATGGCACACGCAATCGCTCAACACTAGTCAGGATGCATTCCCACTTCAGTTATTTGGTCAATTTTGCCCCTGTAACTGCTCTGAAAAGTGAAGTGTGAAGCGATTCTCAGATCGGTGCTTGTCATTTGCATGTCATACTAAAACACAGCATTGTATCAAGACCAAACCACACTCTCTATGCATATTTGAGCATGGCACCTTCTACCACACCCTGCAGGCTCTCTGCAGCCAGGAAGAAGCTGTTTTTTATTGTGTTTCGCTGAAAATAAATTTGGGTCTCAACAATTTTTTGCAGAAAATTCTGTGAACCGGGCAAATCTAATTTTTGAGAAATTCGCCCATCTCTAGTTCAATGACCCCATATTTTGTGTCGAATTACACCCAAAGTTGTTTTAACAATTTAATCCCCAACTACCAGCACCTGTCCTGCTTTTCCCCTTATTACTGGAACATTCATATGCGTGGGCTCGTAGATTGGCCCCACTGTATTTTTAACTGGGATTCGTCGTCTGAGGCATGATTGATGATTCTGCTCTGTTACATTGCATTCTGCTGTTCGGAAGTTTTGACATGAGTTAAATAGTTAAGTGCCCCTGTGATATAGAAAAGAGTGAAGTGTTTGCTTAAATAGGTAGTTACAGGGTTAACACACTCTACAGCTAGTTATTAAAAGATCTGTACTGCTCTGCAATCAGAGAAGCTGACAGGTGACGAGCTGTATCCATAGTTGCAGAGATAGTTAAAGAAAAAGAGTCAGTCTGTTAACTGCTATGCCTGTGAGAGAGTGAGTCAGAGTGTCAGAGAGAGAAGATCAACAAAGCTGCAACAGAAACACACCATTACTCTCTCTCAGGAATTTTCCTGTTGATCAGAAGTACAGCAGTGGGTGTGTACTCTGGGGACTGAAACCTGTGGAAATCCGATGGAGTTTTCTGCTGTTGCATCGTAGTTATCGGAGAAGTGTTAAACTGAACGTAATCTGCGACATTGGATATTGACAGAAGGAAACCAAACCCGAAACCTGTGATTGGAAAAGGGGGCCGGGAAAAAAACCCGCAGCCCCCAGTAAGCGTGAAAGCCAGCCGTTTTTGAAAGGCCTTAGACAGATTAGTTAAATTTTTAAATCTAGGGGCCGCCCCTTCCCCAAAACCCATTTCCAGAAATAACGCCCACGGGGACACTGGGGAAAACAAGCCCTACAAAAGGTGCGGTAATTTTTTTTTGTTTTTTCTTTTTGGGGGAGATTTTTTAATTTGGTTAATGTAAATCCTTATGATACCCCCACGAGTTTTGCCCCTGAAAAAAACGCATCCACACTATTGCCCCCTTTTTCCAAAGGGTTTTAAAATTGAGTATTTGGATGAGCGTTATGTTGACTATCGCATGGGGTCAAGCCCGATATGGCAATTATAAAGCCAAATTTCCGATGGGTTCGATAATAGTTTAAATCGCCCGATGCCCATTTTTTGTCTATGGGAGAGGAACAACACCTTCATTATTAAAACCCAAACAGGGCGGGGAAAAGCGGGAAAATTAACATCCCAAAAAAGTAAAATTTGGAAAACGTGAACATCTCGGGGGCAACAAAAATTAGGTTATAAAACCAAGAAAAGAAGTCACAGACCATTCACTACCCCTGGGGTTGTACCACAGCATGCCCCTTTAAAAACCTGCATCCCCCAAAAAAATTAAAAAGTGCTAAAAGGCATTTTAAAAATTTGAACCATCTTTTTAAATTAAAAACTGGACATTGATATCCTGTCCGGGGCCCCACGCATGACCCCCAAAACCCCTGAAAGCCCCCCAATTTTAAAAAAGTCCCGGAAAAAGGAGTCTTTAACCCCCATTTTAGTTTCATGGCTTTTGACTATACCTGTCCTGGGCCACAGCTTTAGCCCCAAACCTGCATGCCCCCCAGATTTCAAAAGGGGCCGGGGAAAAAGGAGTTTTAAAACCCCCTTTTTTTATTTAAACCCTGGATATTAACTATATCTGTCCTGTACCGCGAAATGACCTTTAAAACCTTTTCTGACCCAAAAAATTAAAAATGCCAGAAAAAAGGGTTTTTAAAACCCCATTTTTTTTGAATTGGACATTGATTTAAATCTGCCCGGGGCCCACACATGCCCCTTTTAAACCTGTTTGATCCACTTTCCAAATTTCCCAAACTTTGTATTTTGAAACGGGTGCCCTGTCATTTAGTTTTTTTTTGGAAAACGACATTTTTTTCCCAGAATTTATTTGGGGAAGTTTTATTTATTTTTTCCCATTATTTCTTTTTTGCTTTTTTTTCAAGTGGGGTTAACATACAAAAATTAAAACCCCCCCCTGTTTTTTTAAAGGTATTTTTTTCATTTTGTAGATTTGTTAATTCGCCCGGGCACCCCCCAAAAGAATACAAATGTCCTAATCCCCCCAAAAAAACTTCTTATTAGAAGACTTTTGCCCCCCTTGGTTTCTGAACTGATTAAAACCAAAAAAAAAATTAAAGGGTTTTAATTTTTCCTCCAAACCCTTTCTTCAGTGATTGGGGGACAACCCCCCTGGAGATCAAATGAGGGCCCCCCATAGTGACTCCAGCCCCAAAAAACTTTTAACCCTTAAAATTTTGGCAATTTTTTTCCCACCTGGAGCCCTTTTTTTGACAACCCACTTAACCCCCACAGAAACACCTTTTTCAAAAAACTGATTTTTTTTGAGAAATTTTTAAGCTTCCTATTGCCCCTAAAGGTGGAGCCAAATGCTGCCCTTTGGGTTTTATTAAAACGCAGGTTCAAACTGCCCGGGCCGGGTTACAGTGGGTGGGGGGTGAGAGCCCAGGGTGGCGTCCGTCATCTATTAATTTGGGGAAAAAAAGCCCCTTTTGGGCGGGAGCAACGAAAACAGTCGTGCTGGGAAACAGAGTGTGGAAAAGGGGAAAGGGGAGGTAAAAACCTCCAGCCTTCCTCAGACACAGTTTAAAGGGCCTGGGTTTGCGCTTTCCCTCCGTATGGTGCGGGCCAATTGGGGCTTCACTTGGAAATACTGGGGGGTTAACGTCCTGTTTCCCCCAGGTGCCCCTTTTTTTTGGGGATTCTTTTTTTTATTTTATTCAACGTGTGGAGGAATTTGTCCCCTTTTTTTTTGTTCCCCTGGGCCCCTGCTCTTCTCCATTCCTTTGAAAACCCACATTGGTCAAGTTTCCGTACCCCTTGTACTTCAAAAAAATTTTTTTTCCAGCTATTTTGTACAAAGCAAGCTTTTTAAAAAGTTTTTAAAGCTAAAAAAACTCATTTTTTTTTAAAAGGATGGAATCCCCCCCATGTCTTTGTTTCTTTTTTTTTTTTAAATTTTATTTAAAAGGGGGTTTTCTCCCAAAACAGGGGTTGTAGCTATGTTAAAAATCTTGCAAAAAAAAAAGTCATTTTGCAATATTTGTCCCTTAAAAGTGTCATACCCATTTTCCCGTTTTTGGCAGACCCTACCCCCTTTAGCCACTCTTGACAATTGGAAAAACAAATTCCCGTTTTTTGAAACCAAATTTTTTTTCAACCGGACCCGTAGTCTAGGGATTTAAAAAGGGAAAATTCCCCCAAAAAAATTTAAAACATGACCCATGAGCCACTTTTGACAATTGTGGAGAACAAAAAGTCTTTTTAAAAAAACAACATTTTTTTTAAAAATTTGGGCCCGTAATATTTTTTGCATGTCACAGCAAAATGCCCCCAAAAAAATTTAAAACATGGGCCCTTTAGCCCCTGTTGACAATTGTGGGAAAAACAAAATGTCTGGGTTTGAAACAAATTTTTTTATTAAAAGGAACCCGTGTAACTGCATTTCAAGCAAAAATGACCCCCAAAAATTATTTAAAAAAGGCTTCTCCGCCACTGTTAAAAAAATTTTGAGGGAGGGAAAAGATTATAAGCCCCATTTCTGTTCCCAAAGGAAAATGATTATAGCTGTATTTTCCCCAAACCCATGACCACAAAAAATTAATTTAAAAAAGACTTTCCCCCACCATGTTAAAAATTGTGAGGGGAAAAAGGGGACTCAAAAGCCACATTTCTGTTCCCAAAGGGCCCCCTAATTTTGCTGTATTTTCACCCCCCCAACATGACCTCAAAAACCTTTGGGCCCAAAGCGCAAACTTCAAAAAATAAAGTGAGTACATGGAATACGGTTTTGTCATGAAACCTTGCTGTCTTTGACAGTCTCCCCACCGGGAAAAAACCCGCAAAAAGAAAATGTTGGGAAAATGAGAATAAAAATTGCAGTAAAAAATGATCTTTAAAAAATATTTTTTAAAAGGACCATTTCTGTTTGAAAGGAAAGTGATGTAGGGCCCCGGGCCCCCAAAACGGGGGACCTCGGGAATTTTGGGGGGCCCCCAAAAATCATAGAAAACTATGCCCGATTTCCAAACTTTATGAAAGTCAAAAGATCCACTTTTTCTGTGGAAAGCCCGGGTGCGTTTGTCTGTAATTTTTCCTCCAGCTTGTGCTGAAGGGTTTCCCCTCGGAAATGGGCACTGGTGCTGCGCAGGGCAAAAACCTCTATGGCGTGGGTGCGAGTGGCCCCTTCGTCCATTTTGGATACCCCGAAGTCTTTTTTGGGTCCCGGGAAAACATACAAAAAACATCGGTGTTGAGAGCGATAGTCGTGCACCCCTTTATCTTAAGCTGGTCTCTGTTTGTTTTTAAAGTGTTTCCCTGCTTGCATTTGGTTTGGGGAGGTTTGGGAAAAAAAAGATTGCCAGAGGGCACCCTTAGGGGTTCCCACCTTGCCTTTCCCGCTGTGCGCGCCGTTTTGGCTACTTTGGGAAATCTATGTTGTCACGGCGCTGGGGCATTTTCCCCCGTGACATTTGAAGAAAAGTGAAAGCAGACGCAACAGATGTCTCCAGTTGTCAATCACAAGGGGGCCCCTTTTCCCGCATTTTTTCTCTCTATTTGGGTGGGGGAAAAAAAGAGTTTTTTTTTTGTATCGGGGGGTCCAGGGGGGTTTCCCCCCAGGGTTTAAAGTTGTTCATTTTTTATGGCCTTAATGCGAGGATCATGTTGGAGGAAATGGGCATCCCAAACATCATGTGAGAGATGGAGCCTTTAATTCCCAAGGCCCCGGGTCGAGGGGGGATAGGAAACTCATCTTTCCCCTTTTTCCCCCTCCGCCTTTAAATTCCCCGCCAACCCCCTTTCCCCGGCAGGGGGGGTCGGGAACATCGGGGTTAGGAAAACCTCCCCCGCCCCCCTCCTCCTCCTCCCGTCTCTGCCCCCTCCTCCTCCTCCCGGAACAGCTTCAAAAAACCCCCCCTGATTGTCAAATTTTTCACCCTGAGAGCTGAAAGCGGGCCGCCTTGGCACTAGCCTGGACCCCGACCCACTGCCTAATGACGACCGATAAACTTGAGACACTGTAGGGCCTTGTGGATTCGATGGAGAGAGGCTCCGTGTCCGCATCTGTGTCCGTCTCCTCCTCTGTCGCTGGCGGGACCTGATGTTTCAGAGTGTCCAACGATCGTTCCAGAACTAAGATCACCACAATGCTCATGCTGACAAGGGCATTGTCCGCACTGACCATTTTGGTGGCTTCTTCAAAACTGGCAAGGATGGTGCAGAGCTCTTTCACCTGCCTCCACTCCCGGTGGCTCAACACCCCGAGGTCCGCACTGCTGCTTGTCAGACCATGTGTCACTTCGTACTGCGTAATGGCATTGCGCTGCTGCCACAATCGCTGGATCATGTGGAGGGTGGAATCCAGCGTGTTGCCACGTCAACAATGAGACGGTTGACGGGGAGGCCGAGCTGACGCTGCAACGCAGCCAGGCGGGACGAAGCAGGGTGCGAACGGCGGAAGTGCGAACTCAGACCTCGAGCCTTCTTCATTGGGCAGTCCAGACCCGGCTAGCGCTTTAGACATTTCTGGACGACGAGGTTCATGACATGTGCCAGGCAGGGGATGTGCTCCAGCCTACCGATCTTAAGGGCGGCAGGGAGATTTCGCCCGTTATCGCACACTACCTTGCCTGGCACAAGGATCTTGTCACCCAGCCAGCGCTCGGTATCGTTGCGGAGAGCCATCCACAGCTCTTGACCTGTGTGTGGATGGTCTCCAAGACAGATTAATTTCAACACTGCCTGGTTTCTCTGGGCCCGTGATGCCACCAGAGAACCTTGGGGGAAAGAGCCGTGCACCATCCCTGCGGTTTTGAAGAGCGTGCGCCGAGCCTGAGAGCCACCGTCACCCCCAGAGACATCCACCCAGCTCACCCAGTGAGCTGTCACAGAGATATAGCGGCCTTGGCCGTGCTTACTAGTCCATGTGTCGGTGGTGAGATGGAATTTTCCGGACACAGATGCAGACAACGCGCTTGAAATTTTAGATGACACGTGGCGGGCCAGGGCAGGGACGGCTTTTCTGGCAAAAATGCCTGCTCGGCATCTGTATTGGGGCAGGCAAGGGCCATGACGTGGCGGAACCTTTCTGTGTCCACCAGACGGAAAGGCAACATTTCCAAGGCCAAAAGCCTGGCAATGCTGACATTCAGGCTTTTGGCTTTGGGATGGTTTGGGTTAAAGTGTTTCTTCTGCTCCCAAACCTGGAAGACAGAAAGCTGGCTTCTAGACTGGCCGCTGTTCGGCGTGCAGGTAGTCAAAGTGGGGGGAGGAGAAGGGGTAGGATGGGTCTCTGGTGGTGCTGGTGGTACTCGGGCGACGGTGGAGGCTGCAGCGGAGGCTGATCCCTGATCATGACTCTGAGAGACATGGGCAGCTGAGGAACGCTTGGTGGTGGCGGAGGAGGAGGAGGCGGAGACAGAGGGTGTGACAGTGGTTGGAAGCCCGGCGTCGGTCTGGCCTTTTTTGGCCAAGTGTTGCCTCCAATTCAACTCATGCATTCGCTGCATGTGACTAGACATGGTGGTGGTTAAACACCTAAGATTCTTGCCTCTAGTTATGCGTTTACGGCAAAGGCGGAATATGACATAGCTGGGTGAATCAGAGGATTGCTCAAATAATGCACAGGCTTGAGAGGTCCTGAAACTTTTTGACGGAGATAAGCGAGGAGTGGGGTTTCCGCTGACCGTGGCTGATGGAATCATATCATACACGAGTTAACATTTGGGCTGCCTTCGCTTCATGTTGGACGGATGCTGATGATGCTGATGATGACATTTGTGGCCATGACTGGGAGGACGAGGAGGTAAGACTGCTGGATGCTGGTTGCATTAACCACTGAAGAACAGATTGGTGACGCCGTTCGTTACTGAGATTCACAGGGCCCTTACCCAGCGATGACAGGCCTGACGGTCCTGCAACTGACGATCCGCTGGCATGCGTGTTGTCGCCAGCACTGGAAGGAGCACCTTCTCTCGTACCTCTACCTCCATGTCCTACCCCCCTCTTTGCTTGCTTACCACCTGATTTCGCTCCATGTTCAGAAAGATAAAAATTTGAGAAGGTATGGAAGAGTTTTGGAAAGTCTCTTATTAAAAGACGGCAAATCACAGCTATTCTCAAACCCCTAAATCAAAACAAAATTGCTGGATTCAAATTTAAGTGCAAGGTGACTTTATCAACAAAGCTTGACTGACCAAAAGTGAAAAAAACACCTATCTGAAATGTATACGGATAATAAAAGGTATTTTTGGCACCTATCAATACACCTGTGGTGACTACAAAATTGCTGGATTCAATTTTAACTGCAAGGTGGCTCTATGAACAAAGCTGGCCTGCGCCAAAGTGAAAAAAACACGTATCTGAAATGTATACGGATAATAAAAGGTATTTTTGGCACCTATCAATATACCTGTGGTGACTACAAAATTGCTGGATTCAAATTTAACTGCAAGGTACCTCTATCAACAAAGCTGGACTGCGCCAAATTGAAAAAAACACCTATCTGAAATGTATACGGATAATAAACGGTATTTTTTGCACCTAAAAATACACCTGCGGTGACGACAAAATTGCTGGATTCAAATTTAATTGCAAGGTGCCTCTATGAATAAAGCTGGACTGCGCCAAATTGAAAAAAACACCTATCTGAAATGTATACGGATAATAAACGGTATTTTTTGCACCTAAAAATACACCTGCGGTGACGACAAAATTGCTGGATTCAAATTTAAGTGCAAGGTGCCTCTATGAATAAAGCTGGACTGCGCCAAATTGAAAAAAAACACCTATCTGAAATGTATACGGATAATAAACGGTATTTTTTGCACCTAAAAATACACCTGCGGTGACGACAAAATTGCTGGATTGAAATTTAAGTGCAAGGTTCCTCTATGAACAAAGCTTGACTGACCAAAAGTGAAAAAAACACATATCTGAAATGTATACGGATAATAAAAGGTATTTTTGGCACCTATCAATACACCTGTGGTGACTACAAAATTGCTGGATTCAAATTTAAGTGCAAGGTACCTCTATCAACAAAGTTTGAGTGACCAAAAGTGAAAAAAACACCTATCTGGAATGTATACTGATAATCAAAGTGGAGTTTTGCACCTTAAAAATAGACCTGCAGTTACTAGAAAAGATCGGTATCCTAATATAAGTTCAGGCTGCCCAACATCCAAGTAATATCTCAACAGAAAACTGTTAATAAAAATCTAGTGCAATGCAATTTCTACACTAAGTCTGGGTGCACAATATCCAGTATCCTTTAAAGAGCCTGTCTGTCTGTGTTCGCCCGCGGGCCCCCCCAGCCTCCCACCCTCCCGTGACTTTACAGGGCTAGATGCTCCTTTAAAATTCTCAGCCTAACTACCTAAAATCTGCAAATCTCTAATCTACCTAAGTTCTAATGTTCACAGCTAAAAGTATAGCTGTCTCTGTGAACAAATAGAATAATTTCGCTGAGCTGTTTGCACAGAGACTGGGCACACATCCTACTACTATGAGACGCTGACACACACTGAGGCAGAACAGGAAGGGCTGTGTTACGGGTGTCCCTGCGACCCTCGTGTCGGGTTGCAGGCACACCCGTAACGCCACAGCACCTCCTGCTGCGGCCGTTGCCGCGGCCCGGCGCTCGGGCCGCGAACACCCCGGCACGTCTGGGGCGCACTTACCCGTCCACGCTCCTGGTCCCGTCCTGGCGCGCGCTCCTGCTGCCGGCCGGGTGCACGCGCGCCCTCTAGTGTGCGCGCGCGGCACTGAAGGGAGATTTAAAGGGACAGTGCGCCGGTGATTGGTTCTCACCGGGCACGGACCCTATTTAAGCCCTGCCTCTTCCCCAGCACTTTTGCCGAATCGATAGTGCCTTGTGCTTGGAGAGGAAGCGTTCCAAAAGTGTCTTGTCCCGTTTACTGTGTACCGTACCTTCTGCCTCCGTCCCTTGACCACGAACCATTGCCACCTGTCCTGACCTTCTGCCTGTCCCCGACTACGAGCCTGCTTCACGATTTTTTACCGCGCAACACCTCGGCTGCCACCGCAAGCAAGTCACGTCAGGGGTAGCGACCTGGTAGTAATCCGCGCAGCAAGCCCATCCCGCTTTGCGGCGGGCTTGGTGAAAACCGGACCTAATTTTGATTCCGTCCCCTGGCGTGGCTTACGTCTCGCTTGTCGTGGTCCCGAGGGTCCACTCCACACCCCTAACGGCTGTTTTTTTTGACAATATCAGATGTATCCTTTAAAGAAAGAGCTTGTCTATGTTCCGCCCGTGTCCTCCCCCCCCCCCCCCCCCCGTACGCACCCCTGTGACTTTACAGTGCTAGATACTTCCTTCAAAATTTCTCAGCTTATGCTACCTAAAATCTGCAAATCTCTAAACTAACTAAGTTCTAATGTTCACATCAAAGTATTAGCTGTACCCTCTGGTGAAACAAATAGAATAATTTCGGCTGAGCTGTTGTGCTGACTGTTTGACATAGGGCCAGAGGCGACAACAACCTACTGCTGTGAGACGCTGACCACACACTGAGGAAAACATGAAGGCTGTTCTATGTATAAACGAGTCATTGTGATTTTTTCCAAGCCATCTGCAACCATACACATCCCAGTCCAATGACGTCCACAAAGGAGAAACACAGAGCTCACTCTGCTACAAAGACCCAGATAGAGGCGGTGATATGCACATAAGGTACGCATGAGAGAGGGCCTTTTTTGGATCTGCAGTTGCAGACCCGCATGGCCACACATCTCCCGAACGATCTGCCTATATTTATTAATATTAATATGTTCCCTGTATTTGCATACACCCTGTCTATGCAATATTAATTCTATGGTCGTGCAGCAAGCTTTGTTTATAATAGTAAAGGTGGATTGCCATGATGAGTCATTGGTCATGAAAGTGAACAAACGGAATCCACGTTATTCATGACGTATTAGGTTTCTCATATAATCAACCAGCATTCCAAGCTGAACGGATACACTGTGAAACAAAGGCTCAGTATTTTGTGCCGCGAAACGCGTCAGTATTAGCTACAGTCAGCACCCTACTGTTTTATCCAAGTGCATGAGATTGAATAAAGAACCAGCCGATTTTATTCTCTGGTTAGATTGATTTCGTTTGTGCTTTTCTACATTGAGTTCCTGCGAGCTGGGGAGCAGAAACCACCTATTAGTATCCAAACCGGCATAGGGAGTTACCAGGTGATTTGAAACTGCAATCAAGGTGAGCCGTGAATACCCTTCCTTTCTATTTGTTTAAAAACACCTGCTTATTCTCTAAAAAAAAGCCTTTTTGATTTGCTGCCGCTCAAAATGATAGGAAGCGCCGAAAATGGCGCGATAATTAATAGATAATGCGCAGGATTTTAAACCAAATTATCGCGTGATCGAAAAAAATCCGATCAACAAAAAACCGTGCCGATTTATCAACATGTCTATAATAACGCATCAAACTACTAAACTCCGCTTATTTGAAATAGGGAATTTTTAAATTCAAGTAATCCAACTCAATCCCGTGAGTATTGTATTGGGATAGAATACAGACTCTCCGCATTTCTGCACCAATATTTCAATTTACTCCTGTGTACAAGGGAATTTTGAAATCAGTAATCCACTAAATTCCTGCGATTATGTAGTATATGGGATAGAAAAGACAGACCGCTTTTTCTGTTCCATTATTTATAATTTTTTCCTGTATTGTGTTAGTGTGAATCTTTCAGGATTCAAGTAATCCACTCTATCCGGTGATGACCGTTTGTATTGGGATGAAAATACAGACCGCTTTTTTTGGTCCTGCTAATCATTAAATTTCACCTGTGCAAATTTGGGAATATAGATTCCTGGGAATCCATCAATCCTGTAGTGTTTGTACTTGAAGTCATACGGTTGTGTTTTTTGTTCGCCAACTATACATTTAAATTTAACCTTACATCTCAGTAGGGAATTTTCATCACCAGGGATCTCTCAAGCCCTGATAGTGGTCATTTGAAAGTCAAACAGATTGGTGTTTTTTCCTTCCCCATATATACATTTAAATTTCACCTGTTCTTATCTCTAGGAATTTAAATCTGGGTTGATTTCTCCTCTGGTTTTTGTTGGCGTGAAATACAGCGGTGCGTATTTCTACCACATACATGCCTGAAATCCATCAACTTACAGACCAGTGGGGGTATTTAATCTGGCCAAGAGTTAATTTATTCACCTTTTTGTGGAGAATTCTGTATCAAATCCATTGTTTTGTGTATTCATTCCCCCTACATAACAACTAAATCCAGTCTCCTGGGATATGCTTTTTGTGTGGCAAAACAGTTTAATTTTTTCTTTATTGTGTTCATTCTATTAACTGCTTTACATGTATAGCCCCCCAAAACAGTGGAGAAAGGTGTCATCAGTAATTTTTCATTGATAACAATCATTTTGCCATTCGTTTGATCTTTTATTGTCTGCTTTCAATTGGTCAATAATCCATAAATTCGTTTCGTTCACTTCGCCGAATATCTCGTCAAAAAATAACTTCGTTCCAAATTACTTCGGCACGCGAATCGACACGTTAAAAAACAGCTATTTCCAGGCTGCACAGAGCCCTGCAGGTTGCTGTAGAACTTTTATGCCATGCTAAAAATAAGCAGAAGGAAGCTTGTTGTCTTCATAAATGTTTGTGTTTTAAGTATGACAACGCACCACATGACCTGCCGCCGCTCTAGAATCTCTTCACTCTAAAATTCATGGCACTTAAAGAGGGCAAAACTGACCAAAAAACATGAAGGAGAAATGTAGCCTGATAACGTCATGCTAGCGACAGATGGAAAAAAACTAGCAGAGGGCTCAGGTGGCAACATCAGGACTAGGATGAGTGGAGGTGACGGTGGCAGCCACAGCAGCATGAGTCAGAGAGTGGCACAATGACATTCTGAGGTGGCAAAAACAGGAGTAGTCCACAGATGGAGGCCACAGATGGGACAATGACACAGTTGTGGAAGTCATCGCAGCAGCCACAGCAGCACATGAGTCAGAACAGTGCAATGACCACAGTGTGTAGGCGTCACGGCGCAGCGACAGCATCATCATGAGGTCAGACAAGTGCACTATACAGTGTGTAGGTCACGGCACAGCCAGTAGCAGCAGCATCGAGTCAGACAGTGGCACAATTGACACAGTGTTAAGGTCACTTGCAGCAGCCTCCACCGACAGCAGCTTGAGTTCAGACAGTGGCACAGAGACAGTGTGTAGGTCACGGCAGCAGCCACAGCAAGCAGCATGAGGTCAGCACAGTGTCACAATGACACAGTATGTAGGTCACGGAGCAGCAGCCACACAGCAGCATGAGTCAGACAGTGGCACAATGACATTCTGCAGGTGGCAAAAACAGGAAGTAGGCCACAGAGTGGGACAATGACCAAAACAGTTTGGAGGTCACGGCAGCATCCACAGCAGCAGCAGGAGTCAGACATTGGCACAATGACAGAGTATGTAGTAGGTCACGGCAGCCAGCCACCAAGCAGCAGCATGAGGTCAGACAGTGGCACAATGACACATTGGGTTTAGGTCACGTGCAGCAGCCACAGCAAGCAGCATGAGGTTCATACAGTGGCATACAATGACACTGTGGTAGGTCACGGCACAGCCACAACAGCAGCATGAGGTCAGACAGTGGCACAATGATCAGTGTGTAGGTCACGCAGCAGCCACAGCAGCAGCATGACGTTCGGCAGTGGCACAATACATTCTGGAGGTTGTAAAAACAGTAGTAGCACATGAGTTGAGACAGAAGACACAGTGTGTAGTCACGGGCAGCAGCCACAGCACAGCAGGAGTTCAGTACAGTGGCACAATGACACAGTGTGATATGTGTTTCACGTGCAGCAGCCACGACATTCAGCATGAGACAGACAGATGGCACAATGACAGTGTTAGGTCACGTCAGCCGGCACACAGCATGCAGCATGCGTCAACCAGTGCACAATGACACAGTGGTGTATGTCACGGCATAAGCAGCCACAAGCAGCAGCATGAAGGTCAGACAGCGGCACAATGACACAGTTTGTAGGTCAACGGCACCGCCATAGCAGCAAGCAAGAGGTCAGTACAGTGCAACAATGAACAATCTGCAGGTGGCAAAAACAGAGTAGGCTACAGATGGGACAATGACACAGTGTAGAGGTCCCGCGCAAAAGCAGCCACATGAGCAGCAGGCATGAGGTTCAGTACAGTTCTGGCACAATGACAGAAAGTGGTGCGAGGTCACGGCAGCAGCCACAGACAGCAGCATCATGATGTCAGACAGTGGCACAATGACATCTGGAGTGGCAAAAACAGGAATAGGCCACCCCAGAGTGGCACAATGACAGAGAGTGGAGTGACGGCGGCAGGAGCAACAGTATGAGGTCAAGAGGTGGCACAATGACACAGTGTGGAGGGCACGCAGCATCCACAGCACAGCCATGAGGAACAGACAGTGGCACAATGACAGAGTTGGAGGTGGGTGGCAATACCAGTCTCCCTGGTAAAGATGGTTGGTGGCAATGGAGAACTGTCAGCAGATGTGTGGCATCAGTGGTGGCGGCATCAGAATAGGGCTGAGTATGGTAGTCTTGAAAACCCAGACTCATTTCACCCATTTTGGGATGAGGCGTCATGGCTGATGTAGTCTGGACGCTTAAGACAATAGGTGGGTGGAAAAACTGGAGAATCCCACGCCTGATTTCATCTTGGAAACAAAGGTCAGTCCGTTCCACATTTCCGTGGACAAGCGTTCTCCTTGGGTAACGATGGCCCCCATCGCCGCACTTGAACACCTCCGCTCAGAATGCCACACTACTCTAACTGGGCCGAGCAGGACAGCTCTTCAACTACACCACGGCAAACTCGTCAAGTTGCGGCCTACACATTTCAGTTGGCTTGCCCATATTCCAGCGGATCTTCAATGGGGGGGCAGAGTGCTTTCCAATTAGGCCACACCACCTGTTTGGTTCAGGTCTGCTTCCAGTCCCCTCGCTGCTGCTGCTGCTGCTGGGACTGCCCTCCCACTGAGGTTCAGGCGTGTGAAGGAAGTGCTCATACATGGACTCCAGACTTAGGGTGGCGCAGATGAAGCTGTGTACTGCGTCGACCACCCCCCCACTCTCCCCCACCTTCCCCCCGGCAGCTAGTGGCAGAAGTAAATACACAGAAGAACCCCCCCGGTTCAGACCTGTCCAGAGGAGTGACATGCCGCACATGGGCAGCGGCCAACTGACTACGGAGGATATTTCCCTATTGTATTTGAGTTTGTCCCTTCCCTCTCAATATCTGTGAAAAGTCGCTCCCAATTTGGACCGCTTTGGCGAGGTTCCAATAGGGTTAGAGCCAGAAGGTCATCCTCTGCCTTATGCTGACATATTCGTCTGACACTATGCCAGGCAAATCAGCGATGCTGCGGACCATCTGCACAAGTGATACGAGGGGCGTCCCAGCTCCAACTCCGACTGAATACTGCCATGGAGGTTTGCGGGTCAATCCTGCCTCGTCTTCCTCATCTCCATCGTAGCTCCTCCAGTTGCCCCGTGCTCCTCCTCTCATTGTCACCTGGGTAGAAAATCCACTCATTTCAACCAGACAAAGCATCTGCTTCCAATGTCCTCCGACCTCCTACTCCATTTCAGTCCCCACCGGACTTCATGTGGCCCGCGAGATGGATCGCCACGTCTCTAGTCCACCCTGCCCAGACAGATTTTTCAGCATCTGTTCAGGACATGAAGTCAGTGGAATGACGTTATTCACCCCGTAGTCCTGGGCGACTGACAAATAAACTCGCGCTCCTCGAATGATCTCAACAACGGCAGTGTCATCATGACTGCCACTGGCTGGCATCAAAGTTACACAGGGGATACTTCGTCTGCCTGGATCATCAAAAAATCGTTATGGGCCTTGTCTCTAGTTTCAAAACAGTCGTAATCCAACATGTGCAGGCTGGAAATTCAACGGTGGAAACAACGCTATCAGAGTGTGGTTTGGGGACGTCGTTCTGCCGCTGCAACCTTCGAGGAGTGTGTTCCTGCTTTTGTACAGAATGGATAAAGTGCATGCACAGTTTCCCTGTCCTTTTTCAGAATGTTCTGAAAGATCGTTGGAAGACTCATGAACCTTTTTTCACAACCAGATTGAACACTTGCGCCATGCAGGGCGCATGGACCATCCCTCCTCGGGTGCAGCGCGGACACCTATGTTCCTCCCATTGTCCCCTCACCAAGGTTCCGATTTGCCAGTTGGGCGCGGAGAAAGTCCACACATCTATTTTTTTGCTGCATGACGCGGAGCAGTTCCTCCCCTTGTTTGACTTCGTTTCGCCGAGGCAAGCCAGTTAGAACTGCGAGACACAGAACCGCTGTGCCCTACCACATGTGGTATGATGGCGCAAGACCTTGGGGAGGCTGAGATGGTGGTGAGGAGGAGGAGGCGGACATATTGGCGCAGGATCCGCAAGTTTGTACAACGTGGAGGAGAAAGCGGCGTCTCCTGTCCCAAGTTGTTGGTTTTTGCCTGGGCCGAAGCACATTCACCCAGTGGGGGGGGCCGTAAAGGACATGTACTGGTACTGGCCCTGAACCGTAATACTACCTAAGCTCAGACTCCGCGCTGTCCGTGTGCACCTTGGAAACAACGATAAGCCTCAATGGACTGGCCCACCTTCTGTTATCAACATATTTATGAAGTCTGGTACAAACTTGCCTTTTTGGAAAAGAAATTACGGCTTTGGAACTCTCCATCTCGGCTCGGCAACAAGCCATTAGTTCTCTGAATGGTGCAGATTCCACAATTTGAAAGGGAGGGACTGCAGATACCAACAACTTGGAGACATTATAGCACGGTCAGGCTCTGTCACCTTAGATGGTTATGGACGCATACTGTTGTCTCTTTGCAAATCGCCTCGCTGAACGACAGCTGGCGCCATGAGTACGAGTAGTCAGGAGCAACTGTACCGGGAGATGATGTCAAGAGAAACCGAGGCTCCCTACTGCAGAGGTGGTGGGAGCCCATGACAGGCTGCAATGGCATGCTTTGCCAACTGGCGCTGTTGCTCGGCGACGTGCGCAGGGATGGACCACTACATCTAAACCACGTTTCTCCCAGGCCACCGGATGGTGACGCTGCATGTGTTGATTCAAGGGGCCGTGGTGCCAACGTTAGAGCTCCCTGGCCACGACTTCATCAATTTCAGCTTAACAGATTCTACATATACCCATATTCGGCTCCTACCGTTTCTTAGCAAAGAACGCTACACCGCCGAGTACGGATTTTACCGCCAACGCTCGCACTGAGTGACTACTGCCGCTCTTCCTCGCTGGATCCCGCTGTGCCGCTACTTTCTTGGACCTCCTAGCGAATTCGGGAATTTTTACCCCCGAGCCGCTTGGCTCCTCTCCCGACCTCAACACTCTGCAGCAAAACCCTGTTGACGCTCACGGCCACACAGACCCACTTGCTGCTGCGCCCGCTGCCTGTATGCGCAAGCTAAAACGCACTCTTCTCCTACGATGATGAAGCCCCTTGCCTCACCCGCTCCACAAGTGGCTGTCGGCCTACCATCATCATCTATTGTTGTAACAATCGTCACACTCTGTCCCATCACCTTCTAGTTATGCAGAGGCTGACCCCCGTCACTAACATCGACCTCCCATGCCCTACACACACAACCTCAATACTTTCCCGCTACAGCAGAGAACAGGGGATATTTGGCCCCATTTTCTTCGCTGCCAAGTAGCTTGCGTGACTGCCCACCTCAAATTGTACATCCTCGCAATATAGTGGTCTGTCGCACGAGCCAGAGACCACATAGAAGATTCTCTGGCTGAGGAAACCGATGGGACAAGGCGGGTAAGTACAGGGTGTGGGCCGCTGACCACTCCCTGGGCCATGCCAACTCAGCTTTGCTGTCTGAGAACGTTCCCAACCGACCTCTTGGCTGGGTTGTCAGAATGTCCATCAGGGAGGTAAGTGATAACCAAGTCTACCAAACAGAACCATTGAGGTTGCTGAACTACACACAGCCGCTAGATGACAGCGGCCCTTGTGGTCCTCACCGAAGTGACCCCAGCTGCTTTCGACCCCCATTGCTGTGCTGCCGACCCTGGCCAGAGAAGTTGTGCCTCTTCCACACGCAGGTGAAAGCCAGCCACCGACTCTGTCTGACAATACTGCTGTTCTAAAAATGTACAACACCTGTTTGAAGAAGTATATACTGTAATGATAAATACCCACCCTGTAGTTTCGGACGCCAAATGAACCCAGTATCAAGCTTGTTAACCATTGATATAAATTGCGCTCCACAAAGGGCAAGGAAAAATTGACTTGTATGGTGTCGTTTAAAAACTCTGGTTGTTTTTACTTAATATAAAAAGCACAAACAGGCTTAATTAACCTTCGTACATATGAATTATGCTACAGAATTCTTCTGTGGGCGTGAAAAACATAGTTTCTTCTTTTATCTGAGTACAACTGCAGAAAAACGCTTAATTAACCCCTGGATGTAAAATTGCGCCAAAGAATTGAAGCCACCACAAACTAGAAGCTTTGTATCGTGTTACAATGCGGTGTTTTTCTACGCCACACAATAAGAGATAAAATTGTAATTAACCATTGCTTGTGAATTTAAGCTACAGGAGAAAAGTATATATTTTGGACGGTTGAAAATGACGGTTTCTGTGATCGCCACAGCTGAAAAACAAAACGCTTAATTAACCCCTGGGATGTACATTGCGCCAAACAATTGAGCCACCACAAACTAGTAGCTTTGGAAAGCCGTGTTACAATCGTGTTTATTAACGCCACAACAAATAAGAGATACAATGTAAATAACCTTTGTTTGTGATTATGCTACATGAAAAATGTAATATATATTGGCATTGGAAAAGACGTATCTATGGGATCACCACACAGCAGAAAAACAACGCGTTAATTAACCCCTGTATGAAACGCGCCTAATGAATTGAGCCACCACAAACAAGTAGCTTGTAGCGTGTTACAATGCGGTTTATCTTCTTACGCCCACATAATAAAGAAGATAAAAATTGTAATTAACCTTTGCTATTGTGAATTATGCTAACAGGAAAAAAATGTAAATAGTTTGTGCGTTTAAATTACGGTTTCTTGGAACACCACAGCTGAAAACACGCTTAATTAACAACCCTGATGTAACTTGCGCCACAAGGAATTGAGCACCACAAACTAGTAGCTTGTATCGTTGCTACATATGCGGTGTTTTTTATACGCCACACCAATAAGAGATAAAATTTGTTAATTAACCTTTTGCTGTGAATTATGCTACAGGAAAAAAGTTATATAGTTTGGGCATAGAAAATGACGGGTTTCTTGGGATCACCACATCTGAAAAACAACGCTTAAATTAACACCTGGATGTAAATTGCTCCAAACAATTGAGCCACCACAAACTAGTAGCTTTGTAGCGTGTTACAAAGGCGTATTTTTTACGCCAATCACAACAAGAGAAATAAAAATGTAATAACCATCGCTTGTGTAATTATGCTACAAGGAAAAATGAATATCACTTTTGGAGTGAAACATAGACGGTTTCTTGGAGTCTCACTACAGCTGAATACAACGCTTAATTAACCCTGGATGAAATTGCGCCAAATGAATTGAGCAGCACAAAAATGAAGTGGTATTTGTATTGAGCAAAAACGCTGTTTGGCTTTAAATGAAGACAACAGGGAACTGGCTTAGGGAGAGCCACCGATGGATATTCATTCTGTGAGCAGATAGGATTTAAAATTATATGCAGCTGCAGTGACGCACACTGGACTTTTCAGATCCAGATGACCCAAAAAAAATCAGAAATAGAAACGAGATAAGATAAGCAGTCTCTGAGACAAGATGAGACACCCACAAAAATTCCGCTCTGCGCTCTACAACAAAATCTGTATCTTCATAACAATCAGGCCGCGGCAATCACCTTCCCTGATTCAGTACAGTGAAGCGGTATGAGCTCTCCCAGCGTCGAGCCCGACTTATAAGAGTGCGGTGACGTCACATGAATCCCGCGTTCACTGAATGGCTTCATCTTGCACATGTCATGCAGGCTATGCCCTTCTTGCCATCCCAGAGTGCTTTGCCCCATGTAGCGCCATGTGCTCGCAGCCATTTTATCATCAAAAGCACACTTCGTTCACCCGAAGCTCCCCCCAAACTTCGACTTCGTTCAGAACCGAATTTTCCTGAAATTCTAAACGAATTCCACTTCGTTAGAAACAATTCGAGCCACATCTCCTAAATCATTGCTAAAGCCAAAAAGGAAATCAGAGGATCTGAAACTCAAAAATAAGTAAATAGAGATAATTAGCAATGTGTTGTGTGTTTTTAATGCACTCGCTATACCCCAGGTTGAAAGAAGGGAAAAACCAAACATAGTGGTCATATAGGGGTGGGGGGTGAAACAGCATTAGAAAAACCACAGAGTGGTCAACGAGAAGTGCTCAGTTTGCAGAGCATGAGGAGACTTGAGTGGGAGGTGGCAGCAGCATCAAAAGGGCTTTCAAAAAGGCCCAGTGAAAGGGGGGAGGGGGGGTGGCAAACCATCCCGTAAAGAGGGTGGGGGTGAAGGACACGGGCACAGATTTTGGGAATCAGGCTGGGGGCAGTATCAGAATATAGCTGAGGCAGGTAGCCAAAAGAATCCAGGTTCCCGGGCGCTCAAGGTGCTGCTGCGGGTGGGTACCAAAATCACAGGGGGGAAGAAAGCTCTAATCAAAAACCCAATTTCGGGTTGCTGCTGATGGAGCTGGTACTGGCCTAACCCCCCCAACCCCCTTTTCCCTGGCAGGGGCATGAGATGATAACCACCCTTGACCAGCTAAGGGTGGACCAGCGCAGATAGGCAGGGCCAACGAAACAAGGATGTCTCATATACTTGAGTTTGTCTTCGTTTTGGAAGTGAAAAAACCCCCAATTGGACCGGTAATGAGGGGCCAAGAGGTGGAGAGCAGAAGTCATCCCTCTTCCGGGGTGGTGACAATTTTCTTCACAGCCCGGAAATCACATTAACGGGCCATCTTGCAAGTCACTCTGGGACCCCCGCCTCCGTCTCCACTGTATACTGCCACAGGTGTTGGGTCGTCTTCCAAAACCTCCGCTGCTCCTGCCCTCCTTGTCACCTGAAAAAAAAAACTTTTTTCGCCAACACTGGTTCTGTTTCAATGTCTTCCCCTCCATTCAGCCCCCCTGGACTCAGTGGCTGGAGAGTAGTCACCCCCTCTCCAGTCCTCTCCCCCGAAAATTTTTTGCGCTTTGTTCCCAGACATAAAGCAGGGGAATGAAAATCACTGCATCCCATAGCCCTGGCGACTTGCAAAAAAAAGTGTCCCCCTTAAAAGGGGGCCTAGCAAAGGGCAGGTGTCACGCAGGCCCCCACGGGGCCGACTTTAAAAATTTACACAGGGGTGTACCCCTGCCTTTGGGGCACAATAAACCTTTAATGGCCTTTTCTTTGTTCATAAATTTTCCCCTTTTAAAAATTTCCCCCTTCCATCAATTACCCCCTTTTTAAATATTTATTCCTGTTCACAATTTCCCCCTGTTCACAATTTCCCCCTTTCAAAATTTTTCCCCCTTTCATCAATTTCTGTTTTTCTCTTTTTTCGGGGTTTTTTCTGCCTTTTACTCAAGGAGGTGTGCTTGGCGGTAGAAAGGGCGAAGTGAATCAATTTTCCCTGGTCAGTTCCTGAATGGTACAGAGTCCACCACTGAAAAGGGGGGGATAGCAGTACCCCCAACTTGGACAGGACACGGTCGCTTCGCACTTGGGAGGGCCTAACGCTACGCTGTCTCTTGTCAATCGTCTGGGTGAACGACTCGGGCCCCATGAGTGCCGAGGAGCAGGAATAACTGGACCGTAGATGAGGAAAAGACGGGATTTTGCTTCGCAGGGGTGATGAATTTTTGGGACTCCAAATGGGCGGCTGCCACTGGGTGCTGCGGGCGCTGTTGGGACGGGATGGCCAAACCACACTGAACCAATTCCCCAGGCCACTGTATGGGACGCGCAGATTTGATGGCAGGCTTTTGGGGCCAACGTTGGGGTTCCCTGGTCCCCCTTTTAACTTTTTCTGCCCACAGAACACATAAGCCATTTTGGGCCTCCTCGGGTGTCTTTCAAAAAACTGCCACATTTTCAAATTAGGCGATTTTAACCCCCAAAGCCCCACATTTACTGACTGTTACTCCCGGCGGGACCCGGGTAAAACCCCTGTACCGCAAACCTTGGGGCCCTCAAAGTGGGTGGCTAAATCGTGGCCTTTTGGGGCCCCCAACCTCGCACTGCTGCCCCCCTTTTTACCCCCGGGCCACACACCAATGTGGGTTTTCCCCACTCCCTTTACACACAATCTTCCCCTTCTTCTCCCAATGATAATATAAGCCCCTTCTACAGCCCTTTGGGGGGTTTTCACTCATAGCATCACAGGCTTTCAATACCCCCTTTAAAACATAACCCCAACTTTACATCTCCGGCCCAAACATTAACCTTTTAAAACTGTCCAAGCCCGATTGTCTGTCGTCCAAATCAGCATTCATGGGGTTTCACCTGCAGTATGATGGCATGGGGTTTTGGGCCAAAAACTGCTGGGTGTAGAGATTAGTCTAGGTAACCATGACATCTACAAAATCCCGGGAAAAAAAGATTTAAAAAAAATCTATTTCATTAAAAGGACCCAAGGGGCCACAAAATTTTGGATTTGAGGCTGAAAATTTTTCTGGGCTGAGTCCCCTATGGGTCACTAGTGTGGGGGGTTGCCCTTTTGACAACAGGACATCTAGGGAGGATCCTCATCAATGAACGAGGAGACAAGACAGAAGCAATTATCTAATCATCTGAACTGCTGGCATAATCTTTTTCAGAAGCCAGGAAACCATATGCCTCCTCTGCTGCGTAGCGTCTCTGGGAGGATTTGGAGGATTTTATTATTTATGAGGCGTGTAAATATTGGTGCTTTAACACGTGTATGTGTAAAGAAAATACTTTGGGGGTGAGGTTGTATTTATTGCTTATACATGTGTGGGAAACTTTTTGTAGAAAAAAGTTATAAAATAAAAAGTACGGTAAAAAATTGAAAAAATTAACTAACCTAAATAAATTCAGTAAATGAACGTTAGTAAAAAGGATATATACTATGTGTCCGCTACTGTAAAATTAGCCTAATACTATAACATTTAGCTATATATATATATACATATATTGTGGCGGTGCGACCTTAGAAGATCGCATTTCTCCGACACTAGATGTTCTGCAGCAGCTGAGTCCCAAGCTATGGGTTACCAAGTTGCTGGCTGTCAGTGAGGAAGGCCAGCAGTCTGGCAAGGGTAACCAGGAGTTAATTACTCAGGTGGTAATTAGGAGAGTTGCTCAGCTACTTGTCCAACTCAGAGGCCTGTTAAATAGTCTGGTCTTCAGTTTACCAAGGGGGGAGCGTGGCTCACAGTCAGCGGAGGACTTGTGCAGGCCTTGCCTAGGAGAGTATTCTGGGTGCTTTCCTCCCAGGCTTGAGAGAAGCCAGACCCAAGGGCTATCCTGTACATTGTGAGTACATGTTTGTGGGGCTGGGTAGTATATATATAACAAATGGGTGGGCATTTACAGTTTTGATCAGGAGTATAAACCAAGAACCTAAATTTTTTTCATATTTTTCATATTAGCAGAAAGGCTGTTCCAAAAATTCTTATGTCCTCTTTGACTGTTTTTTAGTGTTTCTAGAGTGCCAATGACTACTGGACCACAATGTCAGGTACTGGAGAGCACCGCTCTGCATGCCATTCCAAATCAGAATGGTGCAGAAATAATGTGCTAGAGAAACAAGAGAAGGACAGAACCGCACTCTGTGCAGAAAATTAAAACGTATGCAAACGTACTCCGTACTATCACTGCTCACCTGGGCTGGTTGTACAAAATGGTACAACACATAGATGGACGTATAAGAACTTAAAATCCACCACAATAGCAGCCAACGGATCTCTTCCTCACGGGGATCCCTTGCACATGTAGGTCCACGGAAAGCATATATCCAGATGGAATTTAGAAGAGAGATGGTAGCGCTGGTGGTACTCCACGTATCCGAGCACTTCCTGTACTATATATACTGATATATACCACCCTGTATCACACCACCTGAGTGTGATACAGGGCGGTATATATCAGTATATATAGTACAGGAAGTGCTCGGATACGTGGAGTACCACCAGCGCTACCATTTCTCTTCTAAATTCCTTCTGGACAAATCAGAATGGTGGTACAGAGTGATGTTCATTAGAGCGCCCCATAACTTCTTACTGATAATTGGTGTGCCAACAGGTGCAGTGTTTAGATTTTAAGTCATTTGAATAGCCAATCATGGCGACCGCCGATGCCAATCGCCATCGAATGAAGATGGTCTTCTGTCTGCACTTTCTGCGTCTATAGACTTTTGCAGTTTTAGATGTACCTGTACGTCCATTTGCAGCAAGACCGGCCAGGACGTACAGTTAAGTCTAATGTCTGCAAGGGGGTTAAGAAGTGGTGCAGATGATCCTAATATCCCAATAGTTCTAATATCCTAATAGTCCTAATAATCCTAATATCCTAAGGGTGCTTTCACACGGTGCATTTTTTATGCATTTTTTTAATGCATTTTTTGTGCAGGAAGGCACAGCAATTAATGCTGTACATTGCTGCACAAAAATCGTGGCAACAATCGCAGTAAATTTGCAGTAAAATTGCGGTAAGTACTGCGATTTTTGTGCAGCAATGTACAGCATTGATTGCTGTGCATTCCTGCACAAAAAAAACGCATTGAGAAAACGCATCAAAAATGCACCGTGTAAAAGCTCCCTAATAGTCATAGTGGTGCAGATTATAAACACAATCATGGATTCGTCCTTTGCAACACATTTCCAAACAGTTTAAGAAATTGAAAGGAGCTTGCTGTTAACTCCTTGTACTTGATGGGCAGCATGTACTTCCTGCAACATGAAGCACCTGAACTGTATGACAATTTTGCAGGTTCTGAAGCTTTGCCCGCAAAGTGATTTCCACAGGAGAGCGACTGTAACTGACACCTGGGGTCCTTATCTAATGGCCAGGACCAGAGTTTACTTTGATCCTGGCCATTTAACCTCTTATACCACACAATGCACAGGGTTTAGCAAAGGTAACGGGCTTCCCCTGTCCACCATTGGCACCCCGCTATGCAATTGCGGCTTGCTGATGACAGCCATAGGCTCAAAATAGTCTGTTTGTGGCAAAAGTTTATAGGCCTCCCTGGGGCAGGTCGCCACCCGAGTGAAGATGACATAAACCTGCAGCATTAACTGTTTTTGCAATGTATTAAAACAACAACGATACTGATGTAACCAAAAATTTTGAGAAGTAAAAAAAAAATTGAAAAAAGGAAGAAAGTTCTGATGTTTTTTTGTTACACACATAAATACAGCCTGTATCGTCCAAAGTTTATCACTATCATAACGTGAAATGTGTCACAAAAACAATCTCAAAAACACATGACGATGTAAAAGCATTAAAAAGTTATTCCCACATAAAGAATTGATTGTGCTCTGTCAGAAAGGCCAAAACTGGCTATGGTGAGAAGGGATGAATAAACACAGTTTCACTGTAGTTCTCTGAGGCATAAAATTTTCTTGAAAATATCTGACTCTACTTTCATCTTTAGTGGGATGACAATCAACTTATTCGTGACTGTTTATTTAACCCTTTTCCAAATTATGAAATTTTTATGCAGGTAAAAAAGGGGCTCCCACAAATTGCTGCATATTTATGGCAAAGTGATCCTGCAGGCACAAAAGCAGGGCCCATACGATCGCTACAGGGAACCAGCTGTGTGTTCTAGTTTACCCCGATCACAGACGATTGACCCTTTAGATGCAAGGTCAATTACTACTGACACTAGTGATGAGCGATTACTCACTATCGTCATCGGCGATATCGATATCGGCCAAATTTTCAAGACATTTCCCATAGTTGATAAAAAGATTTTCGCCGATACCATTAAAGGCTAAGGAGAGGAACAACACCTTCATTCTTACCACAAACAGGGCGGGGGAAGCTGGGAAAAAACACCACAACAGTCAAATGGAAAGTGCTACATCTTAGGCAACACCTTAGGTTATAAAAGCCCAAAAAAAAGTCACAACCATTCACATCCCTGCTTTTACCACAGCATGACCCTTAAACCTGCAACCCACAAATTAAAAAGTGCCACAAGGCAGATTTTAAACCCTCATTTTTCTTTAACTGGACTTGAATATCCTTTTCTTGGAAGGCCAGCCCCCTTTAAACTTGTCTGACCCACAGATTAAGAAGTGCAGGAAAAAGAGTCTTTTAACCAACACATTTTAGTTGAACTGGACATTGACTATACCTTTCCTGGGACCGCAGCAATGACCTTTAACCTGTCTGAAAAACACAGATTAAAACTTGCCGAACAAGGATTCTTTGAACCTCCATTTTAGTTTCACTGAGACATTGACTATCCTTCCTGGGCCAAAAGCATGAGCCCCAAATCCTGCATGACCCCCAGATTTAAAAACTGACGGAAAAAGGAGTCTTTCCAACCACTCATTTAGTTGAACTGGACATTGACTATACTGTCGCTGGATAACCTATATCTGAACAAGTCTTCCTTTACCTCCGTTGTACAATACATAGGAATATTTGTATCCAGCTATTTTTGTCATGCCATTTTTAGTAGTTTAATTCTAGAAAAACTGTTGGAATAATACTTATTACTGTGCAACAAGCACTTCTGTATGTTTTGCATGTGTGAGCCTTTGTCAAGGATATGTCATTGTTGATAAATAGGCTGTATAAAAAAAAAAACACTGAAGCAGGAAGACACAGCTCAGATCTTGTTATTACTTGCAATGGACTGATATAATGCAACCATGTTCTCATTGTGTGCTGGAAAGTTATAACTTGTTCTGCTTCAAGAATAAAGTTCCTTTTGCTGTTCAACTACTGTTATAAAGAACTGGATAAATCTGCTGCTAACAGTTTAGTGGGCCCCCATATCCAATATCCAGTACCAAGTATTCCATTGTAACCCAGAACAACAGTAAAGTGTGAACAGTGAGAAGATAAATAAAAGAATAAATGGCTGCATAACCCGCAATCCTGTGAAATTTCCTCAAGTGCCAAGCCTGACAAAACCAGACTACATCCTGAGAAATTCAAGGTGAAGATCTTCTAATAAAAGAGAAGGTACGTGAAATATACACAGAGCCCAAGCCTGATCCTCCATCAGAGAATTGGATAGAGAAGGATCAGAAAGCAACAGAAGCACTATCTCCCTCACTATAGATGATGAACTCAGATTGTAGCACTATATGCAAAATAGATAACACTGCAAAAGGACATGTGGGAAGAGCTACAGAAAGTGCAGGTAAGAAATATCTCAGCAATAAGCTTTATCTAATGAGAAATTGTATCATCCTATAGTTAAGTAAGGGCCAGAATAGATGCTGTTGACTGAGATCAGAGACAAGACCCTATAAATAGTGGAGCTCTCGCGCGGGAAAAGGCGAAGACATAAAAGACATCCATGTTGCTGCTCTGTTACACAGCGGTCTCCCAGAAGCATAGACACTACTGGTCACTGCTACTAGAGAGCACGCAGATGGATGAGCTCACATTAGAGTATGTGAAAGGCAAGCTTGTGTATGAGTACAAGATAGACAGAACAGAGAGTACACAGCAGTGAAGTGTCCACCGCAGAATCTGCATTAACAAGACCAGGATCATACCACACTTTAAGAGTCATGAAAAGAAACACTTTGTATGCAGGGAAGAACTGTTCACATAAAGGCAAATATGCAGAATCTGGAAAGCAAAAATGAAATCATCTTAAAGAAAAAGGGAACAACAGAAAGCCAAAATGCTGATTAAAGAAGAAAATGACACTGTGATAGTGCTGAATCAGCATTTAATAAAGAACAGGCAGATCAGCAAGACATGTATGGTGCATAGACTCCTGCCACAATCACATGACAAAATAACGAGAGTTTTTCTATGTTCTAACCTGGACCAAAAGCAAATCAGAAAAAGTGAATCCGGTTGAAGTTAGCAATGGTCAGTAAAGAACTTCAGAAGGAAAAATAGAGAATGGCTACCTCTCACGCCAGTCTCTCCCAACAAAACCAAAAGATCCAAGTAAAGGAGTGCACCTATGTTCCAAGTCTTGAAAGTCAACTTATCAGTGGAAGAAACGCCACAAAGACAGGGAAATGTTAGTTACTTTTATGAATGACAGCTGCTCATCACAATAGAGACATACTCTTGCAAAAGGAAATATCAAAGATAGGATTGGGACCTATTTAACAATATCAGGAGGCTGTTTATATATACTGTCATACTAGAACATGAGAAATGCATACATGTTGGCATCCGACGTCTTGGCAAGACCCAGAAGCATTAAGAAAGCTAGAATCAGGAAGAGCTTGCTAAGGGCCGTTACAATTGACAAATGTCAGTCAGAACACATGAAGTGTACTAGCTGCCAAAAGGTAAAAATGACAAGGAAATCATTTCCTAAACACAGTACCTACTACTTCACACAGCCCCTGGACTTGATCATACAGATTGTGTGGTCCAATGATACTCAATACACTGGAAAGAAAGAGATATTTTTCTCATATTTATTGATGATTACTTCTCCGAGATAGTACAATTGTGTGTACTGCTTCACTGCAAAGATTGAAGTTGCAGAGAAACTAAAAGTACCTAGCTGAAGATCCAAACCAATTTGAAGAATGCCCAAAAGACGTTGCGATCTGACAAAGGAACTCGAAATACACAACAAGTTGGAAAGGCCTACAAGCCATATAAAAAAGAATGGAATCATGTTTCCATACCTACCATACCATACCACCCAGAACAGAATGGTGTCGCAGAGGGAAAAACCGAACTACTTTTTGAAAGTGGAAGAAGTATGCTTTTTGATGCCGATTAACCAACAACGTTAACCCATTTGGTGAGAAAGCAATTAAAGACTGCTTGCTTCTCAAAACAGATTACCAGGGAAAGCTACAAAGAAAACTCCAATATGAGCAATGGGACCAAAAGAAGCCCATAATTAAAAGGCACATAAGAATATATTGGAAGTAAAGCAATTTTAGTGCATGTTCCTAGAGAAAAGCGTCAAAATGGTAAGCTCATGCATAGGAAGGAGTCCTGGTAGGCACTAGTGAAACCCAAAAAGGATACAGAATCCTGGCCGCAAGACCAACAAGGTACAATCACAAGAATGAAACTCCGTACACTTCAAACAATTCTATGAAGTAGACTCCGATTAATTCGATTTGAGCCACTGAAGCAACCTCAGTCACAAGCTCAGAAAACAAGCAGAAACGCTGAAGTGTGGACGACTCTCAATTGACATAAATAGAGACTGTATACCTGCTGACATCAGTCAGGATATCAACAGGTGCAACAAAGGTAACCAGCTAAACGCCTGTTCTAAAAGGTGAAGACACCATTGTGAGTCCATAGCCTCAGTCATGGGATAAAAAGATGCAACTATACCAGTCCATGAAAAGCAGAAATGCATAAAGGCGCAGATGAAAGAAATGGAATCTCTTTCAACAGCTTCAACATGGAAATTACCAAGCTACTCACATGGTAAAGAAAGCAATGGACTGTAAGTGGATTTTCAAAAACCAAGTATGACTCTGATGGTAAACGAGCATCAGATTTCAAAGGCAAGACTATTGCAAAAGGGTACTGTACAAAAATATTGGAGAAGATTATGATGCTTACATTTTCTCCAGTCGCTAAACAAACAACATTTAGAGTGTTAATGTCTGTAGCAGCGGTCAAGCATGAAAGTAAGACATTTAGACATCAGACAGCTTTATTCCAAAATGGGACATTGAAGAAGAGGTGTATACGACTCAACCAGAAGGTTATATTAAAAAAGGATGAAGAACACCTTTGTGTAAACCTCAAAATCTCTTTATGGCCTAAAACAATCAGCAAGAGCGTGAACACTAAGATGAAGACGTTCTGCTGAAGTGGGATTTAGAAGAAGTCAAGCTGATCCGTAGTTTATACACTAAATGTACAGCAGAAAGTGGATGGTATTTTCTTCTGATATGTTGATGATGTCATCATAGCTCATCAAGAAGTAAGCTGAAAATTACAAAAGTTAGGGAACAATTTTGACCAACATTTGGGTGAAACAAAGACCTTGAAATGTGACACATTATCTGGGAATCTAGATCCAGAGGTGAAGAAGAATTGAAGTTTTTCTTCTCAACCAGAAAGGCTAAAATTTCAGCAGTCCTCAACCATTGGAATGTCAGAACCAAAGGCATTTCGAACACCAATGGAACCATCTTACCTAAAGTTGGAAGAAAAGATGATCTACTACTACCTAACAAAGGAGAGTTTACAGAAAAGCAGTGGTGGCACTACTATACATATTCCACAACTACTCGTCCTGATATCACAGCAGACAAAGTTTATTACTGTGTGCCAACGTTTAAGTAGAGCCACGCATAAGAGACAGGAATGCAGTTTAAAAGAGTCTTCAATATCAGAAGCATACTCAAGACGTGAATCAAAAAAATATCTGCAAATGTGATCAAAGCTCACACTTACGTGGACAAACAAACTGGGCCGGGAGATTTAAGTGATCGAAAGTCACAAGCGGTTTACTTATTTAAATTAGGAGACAGATCCAATTTCATTGGTCAAGCAAAAGCAGTGGTCAGTTGTCGTTATATAAGCATCTACAGAGCAAAAATATTTTCAGCAGCTCATGCCAGTCAATAAGTAATTTGAGGTTGAACCAACTGTTAGAGGATCTTGGTAAAACCCAACTCTAACCTGTTACATTTATGCAGACAACCAAGAAAGTATTAAACTCGCCAGGAGTAGAAAGTATCATGCCAGGACTAAACACAATGATGTAACCTGCACCTACCAGCGAGATGGGTAGTGAACATGGTATCATTGACTTTTTGACACTGCGAAACTGACAAGATGATAAGCTGATGCCGATGACAAAGCCATTGCCAAGAACCAGAGTTTTAAGATTACAGGAAGATGATGGTACTAATTGATAATATTTTTTAAGTGGGGTGTTGAATAATACTTAATTTACTGTGTGCAACAAACCACTTCTGTAGTTTGCATGTGTGAGCCTTTGTCAAGGGATATTGGTCATTGTTGATTAAGTTAGTCATGTTTTAAAAAAAAAAAACACTGAGAAGGAAGACACATCGCGACCTCAGATCTTTTTTAACTGCAGATGGTATGATTAAATGCAACGATGGTTTTCTCATGAGGTGCTGAGAAGTTAATACTTGTTCTCTTCAAGAATACGAAGTTGTCCGTTTGCGTTCACTACTGGATAAAGATCTGATAAGTCTCGTGCTGCTAAACAAAAACACATTTTTAAAATAGATGAATCCCACCACATTTTGTTTCTTCTCTTTTTTTTAATTGAAATTAAATGCGATGTCCTCACTACAAGGGTTGGCTAGCTAAGGTTAAAAGATCTTGCAAAAACATTGTCATTTTGCAATATGTGTCCATTAACAGTGTCCTACATGATTCCTGTTTTCGACAGCACACCATTAACCTTAGGAGCCACTCTTGACAATTGTAAAGAACAAAATGTCTGTTACAGATACCACATTTTTTACAATAGACCATTTATTATAGCTGCATTTTCAAAGCAACATGCCCCCAAAAATTAAAAACATACCCTTGAGCACCTCTCCACAATTGTGGAAGAACTATTCCTGATAGAAACCACATATTTTAAATAGACCTGTAGAATACTCTGCATGTCACAGCACTACATCCCCCAAAAATTCAAAACATGAACTTTGAGACCACTTTTGGACAATTGTGAAGAACAAATGTCTGTTAAAAACAACAATTTTTTTAGAATAGGACCTGTAGTATAGCTGCATTTCGACAGCAAAAATGCCCTCTAAAATTCAAACAATGACCCGTTGAGCCACTCCTTGACAATTGTGAAGAGCAAAATGTCTGTTAGAAACCACATTTGTTTTATAATAGGAACCATAGTATTTGCTGCATTTCCAAAGCAGCATGGCCCCAAACAATTATA
This sequence comes from Phyllomedusa bahiana, assembly GCA_025379985.1. Lineage (NCBI taxonomy): Eukaryota > Metazoa > Chordata > Amphibia > Anura > Hylidae > Phyllomedusa > Phyllomedusa bahiana. The sequence continues at coordinate 11,666 of JAODAL010007205.1, read as the reverse complement.
ATATGACTTCCTCAGCCACGTTTGAAAATGTGTAAGGGAGAAATACTATCTAAGAAGCCACATATCTGTTCCAAAGGACCATGATTATAAAGCTGTATCTCCAGCAACGATGAACCCTAAAAAATCTATAAATATGACTTCTCCATCCACTATTAAAAATTTGATGGAGAAAATGCCACTTAGAAGCCACATTTCTGTTCGCAAAGTGACCATAGATTATAGCTGTATCTCACACAAACATGATACCAAAACCTATTGACCATTGACAAATTTCTAAGATAAATCTAAATAGATATAACGGTTTGTGTCATGAAACCTCGGTGTCCTTTTACAGTCTCCACACCGCAAAACCAGCAAAATGATCTTTTGGTACTGAGAATATAAATTTAGTAAGTAAGAAATGATCATTTTAAAAAAACATTCTTTTCAAGAGGAAACCATTTCGTTTTTGAAGAGGACCTGAGTGAAGTAGACTGGCAACCCCAATCTGTGACCCTCGCAAATTTGGGCACAACATCATCAGAGATCCATGCCTGAATTCATCTTGATGAAAGTCCAAACGATCCACATTATCTTGTGTAAAGCCGATTGTTTGTCTGTAATACTTCTCCAGCTGTGCTGAAGGTCCGGCTTAGATATGACGCTGCTGCTGGCAGGACAACACCTCTATGCGTGGCTAGCGAGCACTGGGCCATTCAACCATTATGGAATACCCCAGTAAGTCAATTGGGTCCGAACACATCCAAAACATCGGTTTAGTACCAGATAAGTTTGTGCACCATGATTCTTAAGGCCGTCTCTTGTGTGTATGTGTGCCCTTCATTACCATGCGTTAGTGAGGTGGTAAAATAAAGATTGCCAGAGGTCACCATCTAGGATTCTTCCACAATCCTTGCTGCTCGCCGCAAAAGCGGCTACTCGGCACTCTACTGCTGTCGACGTCTGCTGACGTTTTCCACCGTGTAACATTTGAAGAACGTGAAGCAGACGAAACAGATGCTCTCTCCAGTGCTCAATCAGCTAAGGTCCGCTCCATTTTCCTTCATTTTACTCTCTATTTGGGTGATGTAAGGAAAGTGCTGAGTTTTGTTTTGTACCGGTGGATATCAGAGGAGGTCCACCTCATTACGCAGACTGTTGTTCATTTTGATGGCCTTAGAGCGAGATCATGTTGGAGAAATGGAGCATCCAAGCACTCATGTGAAAGAGATGGTAGCCTTAATTTCCCAAGCCTCAGGAGTCCGAGGGAGGTGTGCACTTAGCAACTGATCTTCCTCAACTTTCCTCCTCCGCCTCAAATTCGTCGCCAACCTCTTTCCAAGGCAGGACGGTCGGTAACGTCGTTGGCCAGGAATACCTCCTCCTCCTACCGTCTTCCTTCCTCCGGCACAGCTTTGACACAGCCCTGACTTGCCTCGATGATGCACCTCTTAGAGCTGAGTGCGCCGCCTGCCACTAGCCCTGGACCCCGAAAACCACTGCCTAATGAAGACCGATAAAATTGTGAAACGTCCGGGCCTTGTGGATATCAACTCAGAGAAAGGCTCTAATGTCCGCATCTGTGTCTGTCTCCCTCCTCCTTCAGCTGGTCGGGACGCTGATGTTTCAGAGTGTCCATTACGATCGTTTCCAGAACTAAGAATCACCACACAATGCTCATTGCTGACAAGGGCATTGTCCGCACTGACCATTTTGGTGGCTTCTTCAAAACTGGCATGGATGTGCAGACTCTATCACCTGCTCCACTCTCGATGGGCTCAACACTCCGAGTTCCGCACTGCTGCTTGGTTTCAGGCCAATGTGTCACATATCGTACTGCGCAATGGCATGCGCTGTTGCCCACAAACGCTTGGAGCAGGTTGAGGGTGGAATTCCAGCGTGTTTGCTACGTCAGAACAATGAGATGGTGTCTGACAGGGGCCGACTTACGGCTAGCAACTGCAGCCAGCGTGATCCGAAGCAGTAGCGAACGGCGGAAGTGCGAATTCAGACCTCGAGCCTTTCCACAGCAGGCAGTCCAGACACCCGAGTACTCTTAAGAAAATTCTGGACGACAAGGTTCAGTGACATTGCTCAGGCAAGGGATTGTGCTCCAGCCTACCAATCTTAAGGCGGCACAGATTTCGACCGTTATCGCACAACACCTCCTTGCCTGGCAGCAAGTTCTTGACACCCACACGCTTTCTCGTTGCGGAGAGCCGTCCAGCACTCCTGACCGTGTGAGTGGGACGGTCTCCAAGACAGATTATTTTTATCAACAGGCCTGGTTGTCTCTGGGCACGTATGCCACCAAACGACCATGGGGGAAGAACCCTGCACCATCCCTGCGGTTGTTGAAGAGCGTCAGCGCCGAGCTGAAGCCACCGTCACCACCAGAAAGACATCCACCCAGCTCACCCAGTGAGCTGTCACAGAAGATAGGCGGCCTTGGCCGTGCGTTACGTAGTCCAGTGTGTCGTTGGTCAGATGGACTTTTCGAGACACAGATGCAGACAGCTGTGGCCAGGGAGGGACGGCTTTGTTCTGCAAAGACATGCTGGATCGCTCTAGTATTGGGTGCAGGCAAGGGGCCATACGAGGCGTGAACCCATCAGTGTCCACCCAGACGGAAAGGCCAACATTTTCCAAGGTCTAAAATCCTGGCAATGCCCGACATTCAGGCTTTTGCTTTAGGGATGTTTGGGTTATAGTGTTTCTTCTGCTCCCCACTCCTGGTAAACAGAAGGCTGGCTGCCAGACAGGCCACTGTACGGCATGCAGTCCGTCAAACTGGTGGAAGGAGAATGTGTATGATGGTCTCTTGGTTGAGCTGGTGGTTAACTTTCGGGGCCGGCGACCGGTGAACTGAAGCGGGCGGCTGATTTCCCTGATCATGACTCTGAGAGGACAGGGAGGCTGAGGACGCTTGGTGGTGGCGAGAGGAGGAGAGGAGGTGGAGACAGAGGGTTGACAGTTGGTTGGAAGCCCGTGCATCGGCGTAGGCTCTATTTTAGTTTAGCCAAATGTTTGCTCCATTTCACACTCATGCATTCGCTGCATGTGGACTAGACATGTTGGTGTGTTTAAGACAACACTAAAATTCTTGTCCTCATACTGAAGGCGTTTACGGCAAGGCGCATATAACCGCCGCTGATGAATAAGAGGCTTGCTCGAAAAAGACCTTTTTCGACGGCGATAGAGCGAGGAGCATGTTTTCCGCTATCGTACGGCGGTGTGAATCTTCTCCATCGGACTTCTTTTCTACTGTGACCGCTACCTCTTCCTTTTGAAAGGCTGGAACTTCGAACTGACACTACCCCGAACGTCTTCGCCCTCTTCCCATGATGAAAGCGCTATGCAAGCAAATTCCTGCGGAAAAGAAAGACCACGTTGGAGTCCGAAATGACGTCATCATCATCATCATCACAGTGACCAATGTTGTCGTCCTGACAAAGATTCTGGCTTCCATGAGCTGCGGCTTACAGCAAGAGCACAGCAAGCGTTGCCGACCGTTAAAACCGGGATTTTTCCGATTGACCGGCTTTCTTTCTCTCCTCTGGATAGCATCAGTAACTGGGCGTCCGAGATCAGGACACAATCATCCTCTTGGCCTCTTGATCTTTTTAACATGCCTTCTAGACACCCAACCGCATTTTGTCAACAAAGAAGTCTCAGAAAAATGAATTATCCACAGTGGTGGGTACACAGTTGACAATTTGGGCTGCTTTCGCTTCATGTTGGACGGATGCTTAACGATGCTGAATGACGACATATGTGGCCGTGACTAGGGAGGACGAGAGGTAAGACTTCTGGATGCAGGTTGCTTTAACCACTGGCAGAACAGATTGGCGACGCTGTTCTTTTACGTGAGGATGCAACAGGGCCCTTGACCCAGTGATGACAGGCCTGAACGGGCCACAACCAGACAATCGCTGTCATGCATGTTGTACCATCACTGGAAGGACACCTTCTCCTCGTACCTCTACCTCCATGTCCCCTACACCCCTCTTTTCTCGCTTACCAACACTCATTTCGTCCCAATGTTCAGAAAGATAAAAATGTAAGAAAGTATGGAAAGTTTTTGACAGTCTCTATTAAAAGACGGCAAATCATACAGCTATTTTAAATCCCCTAATTTCCTACAGCCAAACTAGATTAGAAACTGAAATTGTATCTAGCGCATACCTGTGAAATGCGGTCTGTGTAGAGAACCGAAAGACAAAATCAACAGTGTTCTTCCCTTCAGTCCCAGGGATTTTACAAACTGTCCCATAGGACTTCTAGGAAATATAAGTTTTTCAACAAACAATACTATCAAGTGCGCATCTGCATCCAAACCTGAGATCAATGATGCGCAAACAAACACAATTTCAGAAGTTACATGGAGATAAATTGCGTTTATTTGCAGCAATGACAAATAGAACAGTTGCTAAGAAAAAAGTTTCAGAATGGCGTACAAACTGGATATCTTTGAAAAAAACTAGGCCGCACCAGCGTGCAATACAGCTGAATTAAAAAGTTATATGGATAACAATACGTGGTCTTTTGCACCAATGAATATACACCAACAGTAACAACAAAAATTCCTGATTCAATTTAAGTACAAGGTTGCTTATGAACAAAACTGGGCCCACCAAAGTTAAAAAAAAAAACCTATTTGAAATGTATATGGATATGAAAAAGGTGGAGTTTTTGCACCTAATGAAATACACTCTTCGGTGACTAGAAAATTCCCTATACTATTGTAAGTACAAAGTGGGTCTTTGACAGAACTGGGCTGCGCCAAAGTTGAAAACATATAATTAAATGTTTTTACTGATAATAATAGCTGGTTTTTGCACCTATGAAAATACACTACAGGCAATTACTAGCAAATTTTCGTATGTAAAAAAGTACACAGGATGGGTCTTTCAACAAAAATTGCCTGCACCAAAGTGAAAAAAACCTATTTAAATTGTGTAACGTAAATAAAAAGGTGGTTTTTTGCACCTAGGAAATACTCCTGCGGTGACTAGAAAAGTTTCTGTATCCTATGTAAGTAACAAAGTGGGTCCTTTGAACAAAAACTGGTCTGCACAAAAGTTGAAAAAAAACCCAAATTAAAAACGTGTACTGATCAATAAAAGGTGGGTTTTTGCACCTATCAAATACACCTTCATTTACTCAGAAAAGTTCTGCATCCTAATATAAGTACAGCACAGAAACAAGGTACTATATCACCCAAAAACATGGTTATAAAAAGTCATTTCAATCCAGATTCAAACCAGTCAAGAGACTGCACAATATACACCTCCTTTCAAAAGCCAGCCCTGCCTGCTGCCTGTGTCAGCCCCACCCCCTACTTCTCCCTCGCGCTGTACAGCGCTAGATTCTTCCTTCAAAGACTCAGCCTGACTAACTAAAAAAAAACTGAAATTCTCTAATCTACCTAAGTTCTGATGTTCACAGCTAAAAGCATAGTTATCTGTGTGAACAAAGAGAACTGTGTCGCTGAGCTGTATTGAGGAGAAAGCTGACACACGTCCTGCTCTTATGAGACACAGACACTGATGCTGAACAGGAAGGGCTGTTCTATGTAAAACGAGGTCATGTGATTTTTCCAGCCAATCACAACCACACACATCACAGTCATGACGTCGCAAACCCAGCTCACCCTGCTCTATTCTCTAGGCTGATTTGCTGGCCGCCAAAATGACAGGAAGTGCCGAAAATGGCGCAATATTAATAGATTATGCGCAGATTCTCACCTAAATTATCGCGTCTTCGGAAAATTCCGATCAACATAAAAACCGTGCCGATTTCAACTTTGTCGATTAGAATCGCTCAACACTACTGCACACCTAAGAGAAAGACAGAAGGAGAAAGTGCTGCCATGGCTGCCATGACAACCTTGAAGGTTAACAAAAGCTTCTGGGTTGTCTGTGATGACAACACTCCCAGCCGTGCCTAGAGCAAAACTGACATATTGATTGACAATTAGGCAATACATAACAGTACAGTGATGTACTGCTATGTTTTGTACCATCGATCAAGAGGATGCTGAGTCAAGCTCTCTATGGGGGCAAGTGAAAAAAATCTAAAAGTGAGAAAAAAGTAAACAAAAATCCCAAAAAAACAATGGCAGAGTTGAAATTTTTGTTCTGCTGCACATAAGCTGGAATAATAAGGAATCAAATACTCATATAAACCCAAAGTGATACCAATAAAAACATCAATTCATTCTGCAATAAAAGTCCTTACACAGCTTTGTATATAGAAAAATAAAAAGTTATGGCGATACAAAAACGTATTCATTTTTTCAAAATAGTGTTACCACCAGTTAATATGCCTCTTAGTGAGTACCAAAAGGATTTTTATATATTTGTTATGTTGTTATAATTGTCAAGATTTCATTGACTTTTTGGAGTAAAAAATACTGCTTGAGTTCAACTGCAGAGGCTGTGCCTATCCAAGTTATTTGCTGTGCCATCGTCACTGCAGAATACCTTGTTATACCAACATCCGCCCACAGGTGTCAGCATCACGACATCCGCTTCAAGCTGTGTGTAACTATGGTATGGCAAATGCTAAAAATACAACAATTTGTTTTTCTTTAATCAGAAATTGTGAAAAATTGATCTTGACTGTGCAGATCCATAATATGGTGCCAATACTTTATCTTTGTGTACCTCTGACTCTATATGAAAGTACACAGAAGTTGTTTGCTTTTTTTAATGGCAGATTCATATGGCATGTGCTCTTATCACATTGGGCATGTACTCAGACAGTGGCACTCATACTGCCTTTTGGTTTGTAATACAAAATTGTGTTTAAAGGGGTTGACCAATAATATTTTTTATTTTTTTATAGGGTACTGCTGCCATTTTGAAATGAGAAAAGTATACTCACCTTTTTTCTCTCCTTGGATTCAGCACTGTGCCGCTATCTCTCTCCTCCAATGTTCTGTTTTCCTTTCGATCTTTTTTTGAATGGGAGATCCGTATCGCTCACGTACCATTGGCTGACATCACCAGCTGCTGCAGTGGTTCGTAAGTAGACAGAAGAAAACAGAAGACCATCAGAGTGATTGCAGCACAGTGCTCGTTTTAAGGTGAGAGGAGAGGTGAGTATACTTTTTTTTTACATTTAATATGGTAGCAGTACTCTATTAAAAAAAATTAAGATATTTCTTGGACGGTCATTTTAATTCCACATAAATCCAAAAAACAATAACAAACATTAACTTCTCTTTTGTTCTCACATTGTGATGATTCTGTTTTCATATCCTATGACAGCAAATTATATGTGTCAGAACATAAACTTGGTTTCTCCCTATTAAAATATTTTGTTACAAGCAAAACCCATTTTATCACTGTCTGCATGCCGCGGCCGATGTTACTTGTTGCTTACCTGTCTGTTCCATGCTCCTGCCGGCGGTGCTCGCTGGCAGATTCGAGACCCCGTTCCTTCCTCTGGCTCCCTGGCATCCCATGCGTGCAGCCCTGTTTTGTATTTAAAGAGACAGTGTCCCAATTTCCTGTCTCTGACCTGTGACCCCTGGCTTTATTAGGAACTTTCTGTCCTTGCTCCTGTTCAGTTCGTTGTTTTCCTATATAGAGCTTGACCCCTGGCTGCTGTATGGCAGCTGATCTCCTGTGCGTTACCAGTACGCTTCCAGTATCTATTACCTGTCCAGTTACCTGCTGTACACCTGCCGCTGTACCATTTCGCTTACTACCACTGTCTACTTGTCACTGTACCAAGCCCCTTATTGTTCTGGACTGCGCTACCCGTCTATGACTACACCTTCTGTCATCTGTACCAACACCTGCTGTCCTGTCCAGCACTTCGGTTACCTCTGCGAGTTACACCATCTACGCTTGCAGGGCTCAAAGGATCCGCCTATATACCAATGATCCACGCTGTCAGTGACAACCACTTAATATACAAGTGTATATATTGAGAAAATAGATCACTTTAAACAGCCACAGTATTAATTTAGGAATTTAAAACACTTAATTAGCCTAATAAGTTCACACACTTGACTTGTCAGCATAACCATATTGTTGTTTGTTTCTTTTTTATCTAAAATACAGATCAACAATTTAATCAATATGGCATAATGTAGGCTAATTATATTAAAAAGATGCTCCATACAAAAGAGCAGTAGAAGTACATGAAGTCAAGAATGTTACAGGGCTCTCCTCTATCACTATAATGAGCTCTATATTTGGATCAGAGGCAGGGCCGTCCTAAGAGCCTTACGGGCCCCTGGGCAGAGCTGTGCCCGGGGCCCCCCAACCAATGCAACCACTCCTAGGTATAAATATATACTTCATCGATAACCAACATATAACCCTGCAGCACCGCCATATAAAGACCACATAGTGGTCAGACACCAGCTCAGTCACCCCCACATATAGTGACTACAGCACTTGATCCAATAAAGACCACAAAGTAACCCCTGACACCAGGGACTCACAGAAGACGTACTCTCTGATCAGTCGTTCTCTGAATCGTTCTTCCTTTTGCCCTCCTTCCATCCAGACCACCATGATGACTTCTCTGAGCCGCAACTCATCCCTGCAGAATATAACACACAAACATCTTAGACTTCTCAGTTTATCAGCACTTTGCTTCCGATTCCTCTGTATGGGCAGCCCCCATTAAGTAAATAGGTAGTAATGTTGCCCACCATTAAGTAGGTATCTAGACCCCAGTAGATAGGTATACAGTTCTTTGTAAGTACAGTGGTGGCCAAAAGTATTGGCACCCCTGCAATTCTGTCAGATAATACTCAGTTTCTTGCTAAAAATTTAAATTGCAATCACAAATTCTTGGTATAAAATATATTCATTTTTTTTTGCTTGCAATGAAAAAACACAAAAGAGATTGAAACTAAAAATCAAATCATTGATCATATCACACAAAAACTTCAAAAATAGGGGGACAAAAGTATTGGCAACCCTCAGCCTAATACTTGGGTAGCACAAACCTTTAGCCAAAAAAAACTGCGAAAAAACCGCTTCCCGGTAACCATCAATGAGTTTCTTACAATGCTCTGCTGGAATTTTAGACCGTTCTTCTTTGGCAAACTGCTCCAGGTCCCTGAGATTTGAAGGGTGCCTTCTCCAAACTGCCATTTTGAGGTGTTCTATGGGATTCAGGTCTGGACTCACTGCTGGCCACTTTAGAAGTCTCCAGTGTTTTCACTCAAACTATTTTCTAGTGCTTTTTGAAGTGTGTTTTGGGTCATAGTCCAGCTGGAAGACCCATGACCTCTGAGTGAGACCCAGCTTTCTCACACTGGGCCCTATATTATGCTGCAAAATTTGTTGGTAGTCTTCAGACTTCATAATGCCATGAACACGGTCAAGCAGTCCAGTGCCAGAGGCAGCAAGCAACCTCAAAACATAAGGAACCTCCGCCAAAGTTTGACTGTAGGGACCGTGTTCTTTTCTTTGAATGCCTCTTTTTTTTTCCTGTAAACTCTATGTTGATGCCTTTTTTCCCAAAAAACTCTACTTTTGTTTTTTTGACCAGAAACATTCTTCCAAAACATTTTAGCTTTCTCAGGTTTGGCAAACTCCAACCTGGGTTTTTTTTTGTCTCGGGGTAAGAAGTGGGTTTTTTCCCTGGTATCCTAAAAATACAGTCCCTTTTCATTCAGACGCCGACGGAAAATACGGGTTGACACTGTTGTACCCTCGGACTGCAGGGCAGCTTGAACTTGTTTGGATGTTAGTCGAGGTTCTTTATCCACCATCCACACAATCTTGCGTTGAAATCGCTCAATTTTTCTTTTCCGTCCCCATCTAAGGAGGTTAGCCACAGTGCCATGGCTTTAAACTTCTTGATGATACTGCGCACGGTAGACACAGGAACATTCAGGTCTTTGGAGATGGACTTGTAGCCTTGAGATTGCTCATGCTTCCTCACAATTTGGTCTTCTTTCTTTTCTCCATGCTCAATGTGGTTCACACAAGGACACAGGACAGAGGTTGAGTCAACTTTAATCCATGTCAACTGGCTGCAGGTGCAATTTAGTCATTGCCAACACCTGTTTAGGTGCCAAAAGGTAAGTTACAGTTTCTGTTAATTACACAAATTAAGAACATCGCATGATTTTTAAAACAGTGCAAATACTTTTGTCCACCCCCTTTTTTATGTTTGGTGTGGAATTATATCAATTTGGCTTTATGACAATTTTTTTGTTTTTTTTCCCATTGAAACAAATTAAATGAAGATAAAATACCAAAAAATTTTTGTGTTTGCAATCTTTTTTCAGAAAGAAACTGGTATTATCACAGAATTGCGGGGGTCCCAAATACTTTTGGCCCACCACGTAATTGCTGCCCTTTTTATTTTTTTTTAAAAGCCCCATGATATTGCCCCCTTTTTATACGCCCCCTGTAGTATATGCCCCTTTTTAAGCCTCCTGTAGTATATGCCCTTTAATAGCCCCCGTAGTAATGCCCCCCTTTTAAACCTCCTGTATATATGCCCCTTTATATAGCCCCCTGTATATATCCCCCTTTAAACCCCTGTATATATGCCCCTTTTTAAGCCCCCCGTAGTATATGCCCCTTTATATGCCCCCCGGGAGTATATGCCCCCCTTAACAGCCCCCCTGTAATAAATCCGGCCCCCCTTTTTAAGCCCCCGTAGTAATCCCCCCGTAGTATATGCCCCCTTTAAAGCCTTCTGTTAGTATTTTCCCTTTTAAAAGCCCCCCGTAGTATTGCCCCCTTTATAGCCTCCTTTAGTTTAAAAGCCCCTTTATATGCCCCCGTATTTTTATTCCCCTTTTTATAGCCCCCTTGTATATGCCCCTTTTTTAGCCCCCCTGTTTTTTTTATAAACTTTTAATAGCCCCCTTGTATATAGTCCCCCTTTTTGCCCCCCGAAATTATTGGGGGGTTGGTTTTTTACCCCCTTTTTTTAAACTCCCCCCCGTATAAGTCCCCCCCTTTTATATAGCCCCCCTTTTTATAGCTCCCCCTTTATATAGCCCCCCCGTTTTTAAAAACTTCCCCCACTGTACATAGCTCCCCCCGTCACTGTACATAGCTCTTCCTGTTGTACATAGCTCCCCCGTATATAGCTCCCCCTGTTTTATTTTCCCCCCTTTTATATAGTTCCCCCCTGTATATAGCTCCCTCCTGTATATAGCTCTCCCCTTGTATAGTTCTCCCTCCTGTATATAGCTCTCCCCTTGTTTAGTTCCCCCTTTGTATATAGTCCCCCCCCCTTGTATATAGTTTCCCCCTGTAAAATAAAAAAAAAAAAGTATTGAAAAAAACCCCCTTACCTTTCCCCTCCCCCTTTGATTGCCCCTGGGGGGCTCGTTCCCCGGGGTGAGCGGATAGGTCATCGCCGCCTGCGCCGCTTAAAGACGCGGGAGCTGTTGCTCCACTGTGCAAGATAGGCAGCTGCCCAGAAAGGCCCCCTGAGCATGTGGAGCCCCCGGGCAAGCACCTACCTGGCCCAATGGAAGAGACGGCCCTGATCAGAGGGACCTTTTGGCTCTATCAACCTTCAGGGCCAGGGTATGACTGCAACTGTTGCACCCCTCTTATTAGTGGTCCACAACCAGTGTCTTTTGCCTCACAATGTCTAGTTGTACACCCCTCACCTCCCTTACTCTTTAGCTTACCATTGTAATCTTGAGTTACAACCATATACACAAGCTCTTAAAAAATATTTTT